>JAHIAM010005976.1:0-56041 GCA_021605205.1 Aegilops longissima
GTTGCGGGAGATCACAGGGCGGACTGAAATACGTGAATGATATGATTCCTACAATTCGTAAAAGGCCACATATATGTAGTGTCTTAGAATACTTACGATTGGGCGGGGGCTTCGGCTGGGCGCCACTTTCGAGGATAGCCCGACATTCGATTGCGAATCGTCCAAAAGGGAGATTTTCCCCTTCTTGGATGCCTCCGCCTCTAGGTCCGCGGAAGCCCCCCTTTTATTCTTTTCCCCCTTAAGGGGAGAATTTCTCTCTTCCTCCTCCTCCTCTTCGTCTTCGTCTCCCTCGTGGGAGGAGAGAGCTTCAGTATCTCCGGCCACAGCGTCCGAAGCACCTTTACGACGGAGGCCACCCTTGGCCTCCTTGCCCTTCTTCTTGACCTTCTTCTCCAGCGCCTGGTACGGCGCCGGAACCAGCATCCTCGTCAGCAGAGGAATCGCTGGGTCTTCGGGTAGTGGGGCTGGGCATCGGATCCGCTTGGCCTTTTTTGTCCAGCCCTGAGAGAAGAATGGAAAGCTCAGTACTTGGATTTGCAAATTAAGGTTATCAGAAAACTTACGGGAGTGGCCGGATGAGAGCAGTCGAGGCCGAGATCTTCCGTCATTTCCGGCCACGACTTCTGGGCCTTGAAAAGAAACTTCCATATTTCTTCGTGCGTCATGACGAAGAACCGCTGCAGGGTCCAAGGACTGGCCGGATTGAACTCCCACATATGGAGAGTCCGGCGTTGACAGGGGAGAAGCCGGCGAAAAAGCATCACCTGGATCACGTCGACAAGACTGGTGTTCTTCTCTATCATGCTCTTGACGCGCTTCTGCAGCGTCATAACGTCCGCTGACGATGCCCAATCCAGGCCCTTGTTAATCCATGATGCAAGCCGCATTGGAGGCCCGAATTTGAACTCAGGAGTGGTGGCCCATGTTGCATCGCGGGGTTCCGTGATATAGAACCACTCTGTTGCCATCCTTCTCGGTATCCACAAGGTCCCTTGGGCTAGAGTGGCGTTGGGGAGCTTGCTCACCATGGCGCCGCCACACTCCGTGTTGACCGCCGACCACTTTCGGCTTCACGTTGAGGACCTTTAGCCATAAGCCAAAGTGGGGGGGGAAGTGCGGAGGAGCGACTCACCTACGACGATGAAGGCCGAAATGTTGAGGAAGGAATTCGGGGCTAGATCATGGAAATTCAGCCCGTAATAAAACATGAGGCCACAGACGAAAGGATGGAGGGGAAACCCTAGTCTGTGAAGAAAATAGGGGATGAACACTACCCTCTCATTAGGCTCCGGGGAGGGAATGATCTGCTTTTGGCGGGGAGCCGGTGTGTGATTTTTGCGGCCGAGTACCCCGCTTCCTGGAGTTCCTTGACGTTCCCCTCCATGACGGAGGAGGCCATCCATTTTCCTGGCGCCCGAGATCCGGACATGGCTGGGTGTTTCTTTGGGGACGGAAAGGATTGAAACTTGGGGGTTGGAGCTCAAGGGTGGATGGGCTGAGGAGGAAGAAGGCATGGGGTAAAAGATGGATCCTTATCCTTCTATAAAGGAGAGTGAATATCAAGCGCCCCCACGAGCCTTAAAACTGGCTTATTCCCAAGGGGGTGGTGCAAGCAACCGCGGTTGGATTACCTAAACCCGTATTGATGAGAATCCGCAATAAGGGGACACGATCTACTGCTTTGACAAGGCGTGTCCCAATGGGGACAGCCTCCAGCCTTGAGCGGGAGGCTAAAAAAGCAGTTGAAATAATAATAAAGCCCGAGGCATAGCGTCTCGCCGGAAACAAGTGTCGATGAACATGACTTATTTTTGTTTAAGTATTTAGCCCTTGTGGTTGGGGTTATAAGCTGTTATCTGAGCGGATATAGTTCTCTTGTGCAACCGTTGTGGGGTATTAGGAGGTGGAACCCGACTTGCAATGCGAAGACAATCTGTGGCGCCGGATACATCGTCATTGAAGCTTGGTTCGAGAGCTCTTGAGGAATCTGGATTAGGGGTCCCAGGCGTCAAGCCTATATGATGTGGAATTGGATGGTGGGCCGTGAATACAAGGCGAAGGCCTTCCCCGTGTCGGGATGGGACTCTCGCTGCGTGGATGGAAAGCTTGGTGTTAGATGTGAAAGATTCCTTTCTCGTAAACCGACTGTATAACCTAGGCCCCTCAGGTGTCTATATAAAGCTGGAGAGTTTAGTCCGTGGGGCGATCATAATGCATCGGCGTCACAGGAGCAGGGGTCCCAGACTTGCTGCAGCCCATGGCGTGGCTCGCTGCCGCTGACCTGTCTGACCCATCTTCATCAACAAACACTCAAGACCCTCGCGAGGCCAAGCCTAGTGGCGGACGACACAAGACCTCCTGAGGGGCAGCCTCACTAAGCTGGCTCGCGGCCCAGGAGAAAAGATCAAGCGGCGCACCTCGCGAGGTCCCTGTGACACAAGCCATGACGACCGAGGCCATGCGGGCACTAGACGGGCGCCAGCACGCGCAATGTACTCGTTTCCTCTTTGGTGCTAAAGGGGCAAGCGCGGGCGAGGAGTCCCGAGGCATCCGGCAAAGGTTTCCATATCGATGCAACAAGACCAAGACCAGCAGGATGGCAGGACGGAGGTCACCATGGAGCCAGGGGCGGGCGTCACCACGAGCCTTTGGCAGCGAAGACCACCTTTAGTCGGGATAACTTGTCTGGTTGTCTCCTTCAAATTTGGCCATTGTTGGATCCCTTCCGCCTACATTTGGGGAAGGGACGGGGCCTCTATAAATGGGACTAGCCACCACAATGGGAGGAAGCGGATCTTGGATCATTCAGATTATCCTCAACCACACAAGCTCACCGAGCTCAGAACACCTCTCCTCGAGGCTGTTCTTCCCTTATACTAGTTCTTCCTTAGCCCAGAGGCAATCCACCACACCACCTGGGTAGGGTGTTACACCACATAGGTGGCCCGAACAGTATAAACCCGTGTCCTTTGTTACTGCGAGTTGATGTCTGAGCCTTGGGATCATGGGGAGTGGGTAACTAGCGAAGGAGAGATCTTCGTCGCGCACCCAGTGTTGAACCTCGAGGTTTGCGAACCCGAAATCCAACATTGGCGCGCCCGGTAGAGGAGTCGTTGAAGCTTTTCTTATTGATTCCGCTCCACGCTCCGCCGTTGCCCACATGGGTTGGCCTTACGTCGAAACGCAGCGCCAGTGTCGGGCCGCCCTCGCCGCCCGTGTTGCTCGAGCGGCCCCTGTCGCGAGCCTCCCGTCGTTCTCGTCAGCCGCCGCCAATGCCGTCACCGGCGGCCGTGAAGCGAGCAACAAGCGTCCTTGCTTGCACCCCTCCGTCTTGTGGGATGGCATACCTTGCCACTCCATGCCAGCTCCGGCGGCTCATTGTCTCGCGCTCGTCGCTCACCTGCAGGCTTGAGCCGGCGCTGCTCCTGCTTGAGCTGCAGCCGGCGCTACCGCCGTCGATGACCTCTCGAGGGACTGGTTGGACCGCATCGCCCGAGCTTCGTCGGCGCTCCAGGGGCTCGCTGTCCCGTCTCTCTCGCTTCTCGCCCTCCTCGGCCCAGGTGGCGTAACCCAGGTGCCTCCGCCACCTCCACCAGGCGGTGCCTGGCGCCAAAGCGCGGCATGTATGGCGTGACCCACCATGTCGGGTGATCGGCGAGAAGAAGGAAGCTGCCAAGTTCCACGTGCAGAAAGCGCCCTGCGCTCTGGCGCCACCACGACAAGACCGTGCACCACCCGTGGTGGCGGAGCGCAGGCAACAAAGGTAGGCTCCGCCTCTGTAGAGGGTCCCGGCGGCCACAGCAGGCTGCCGCGCCTTCACTCTAGAGCTTCTTAGCGTCGTCTGGCCGGGCAAGTTCAAGCCAGGACACTGCCTCCTCACTATGGCGGCACCCCGAAGCGCTGCGGAGTTCTTGCAGCTCTGAGCTGAGCATCGAGTGACCAGCGGCAGCGAGAATGTCATGGCGTCTTGGTTCCCCATGGCTCTCAAGGATGCACTATAAAAAGACACATCCGTGACATTTTGGGCGAGCAATTTTTTCTGTCATACTTATGACACTTCTATGGCGATAATTGTGACAAAACCGGTATCATCATAGATGTGGTGGGCTCCTAGTTCCATGACAAAAATTGGCTTTTACGTCTGGGCGGGCGGAGCGTGGCTGCATGACATTCTTTGGGCCGTCCATGAGCCGGAAAAAACCCGTGTGTAAAGCGAGGATAGGAAAATATCGGGGTGTTCCGCTTATGGTGGGTGGTCGGGCGAGTGATGCGGAGGTTTGCGCGTTTCTCTCATACGCGCCTGCAGCGTGGAGTGCGGCGTTGAGCTCTAAGCTGAACCCGGCGGCGTTCGCCCTCTGAACCGAGCTATTACCTTTGCGAACTCACGGCGTTCTTGAACCCGGCGATCGATCAATGGCTGATGCGCGAACCCGATCGGCGATTCGCCGCATCTCTTGCTGCTAAGCGAAGCGATCGATCTGCCTTTGGATAAGCGGTGGCGTTAACTGGAGGGGGGGTTTGGATGAACAATTCCCGATGGGGTGGATGAACAGCACCCAGTGGTGTTGCCTCTGGATGAACAGGGACCCCGATCGGTCGGCGGTTGGGGCTGGATGAACAGGACCCGTGGAGGGCTGGATGAGCAGGGCGACCCGTGGAGGGCTGGATGAACAGGGCGACCCGTGGAGGGCTGAATGATTAGTAGGCGGTGGAGGGCTGGATGAGCGGTAGCCCGTGGAGGGTGGTTGGGCGGGCCCGAGGAGAGGGCTGGTTGAGCGATGGCGGTGGAGTGGCGTGGTGGAGGTTGGATGAGCGAGGCCCATGGATGAGCAGTCGCGGTGGAGGATTGGAGGAGGTCGACGGTGGGTGAACGGTAGCCACCTCCTGATCAATAGGACCCGTTTCTACGTAGGAGGTCCAACACAAGTCCGTTTCCTCCATTTTGCGTCGCGGACCCCTCGATGAGCGGGATCCCGTTTGAGCGTGGCGGTTGACACAAGGCCCGTTCCTCCGTTCTGCGGTCGCGAGGCCTACGTTTCCATCGGCTGTTCGTCCAAGCCCTCCCACGATGAACACGGCAGCGCATTCCGTTCCGACCAACCGATTGGCTCCCCATGAACACAAAGGCGATGTTGTTTCCCTGTTACCCAGCCATGTACACGAGACCCTGGCGTGCATTGTCTTGTAGTAAGCGTTGAGAGACCCCTTTCGTATGCGTATGTGGCGTGTTACTTTCTTGCACCCTGGCGTTGTACGTGCGTGTACATACAGCGTGTGCGCCTCTACTACGACGCGTGCGTGCCTCTACATCGACCCGGTATATGCGTACGTTACGCGACCAGAATGCAGCGCTACGTGCGCCCGACCAGGTGGATCCGGTATCAGGCACTTCCTTCCATGCGAAGATGTAGCTAGTGGGTCCCCGCGGTCGAATCGTTTTTTGCTCGGGGCCTTCCTTGCCGTGCGAAGATGTATTGGTGGGTCCCAGCGGTCGAGAAGCGTTTTTTCACCGAAATCGGTGGCCGTCCGGTGGGTCTGGCCCGGCGGTGGAAGAATAATTATTTTGCGGCGTAATAAGGAGGCACTTCCTTGCAGCCGTTTGTGGACCCGGCTGTCGGCCTCTCCACGTCTGATACTCTTCCGATGGAAATCATTCCTTGACCACGTTGACCACGCCCGTGCGAGAAACACGGGGTGGTGGATGACGGTGAGGCCTAGGAAGGGGCGACGGGCAGGGGGAAAGGCAGGAAGTGGATGCCCAGCGGAGAGGTATGAGGTTCACTGGTTGGCTGCGGTGTGAGGCTGCCGTCATGGCAGAATAACGGCGGTGTGGGTGAGTAGAGGATGCCTGCCAGGCTGTGGGGAGTAGTAGGGGCGGTGAGGACTGCACAACCTGACCCGACCCAGGGAGGTGGGAGTAAGCGGTCCCGCGGCATTGGATTGGCGGTGGAGCAAGAAGATCGGAGATTGAAGAAACACGGCGGCCGTTGGATTGACACCAGCAGTTCGTCGTCGGCTAGAATCGTTTGTTGACATATATAATAACTAAAAAATCTTGTCTGGCGTCAACTTAATAGGCCCTGGTCAGACCATTCCCTATTTTTTAATAATTTATATATAGCTCATTACGACTTCTTATGCAATTGATTGCAGATCTATTTTTTTAGTTGGCGGGGCCAATTAGCATATTTACTGTGGGTTCCAAACTATTTTAATACCAAAATGTCGAGCCAGATTTAAGGTACTTTGAAGATATATTTAAATTAGGTTAATGCCCAGTGAAATAGGAATCTGAAAATGTGAAAATAATTCAGAAATTATAAAGTAATTGCCAATCTTTCATCTGTTTTATATTTACAACCCATTTCATATTACTTTCAAGATTTGCGGCGTCTTGAAAGAGTTGCATGTCGCGTAGAAAATAAATAGGCACTGGATTGGGTATTTCTTGAGAAAAATATAAGCTGGGCTCATTTTCACAAAGAAAAAAAATAGCTTTGGGCTGGTCACATGGTGAACATAAAATATAAGCTTTGGGCTAGATGGGCCCACAGCCAGATTCAAACCCTACTCCGTCTCAACAATTACAAAAAAATACTGCTCGGCTGACTCGTCCCAGTGTCGGCCCGATCTTGTGTTATTCTCTTGTCTATTGACTATATCGCACACAATGTCGTGGGTCCCAGATGTCCACGAAAACACTAGGAGGAAGCATTTTATTTTTCCATACTGTGACATGGTGGGCCCCTTGTCATCCTCTCCATGTACTTACCGCGATTCTGTTGTTTGTTGACCATGTTGACAGCTTGAGGAGGCGTCGTGGCGCTGCAAAGCCATGCGGAGGGCGATGGCGAGTCTCGGACATCGGCGTTAACGATTTAGGAGGCGGTTGGGGGCGGCGTCGTCTTGTTGGCGCTGACCGACCCGTGGGGAGGCGAGCGGTGACCTACCGCGGCGCTGGTTTTGGTTTTGGCGGTGGAGGAAAGCGGGGACACGCGGCCCTGTAAAAGCGGCGGAGTACTTAACAACCTACTTGAAACCAGCGGGGCACTTAACAAGCATAGTGAAAGCGATATGAGTGCCTACAGGGTTCAACCGTACAAAACACGCCTCGAACAGTGCTACTTTGCCTAGAGTTAACCAAGGTGAGGCCGCCAAGCCCAGGGACAATGAGCCCAGGCGCCACCCGCATCCACAACCTTGGCGGCTTCATCTCACAATGTGGTCAATAAACAGGATATTCGCTTTAGAGCCATGGAAGCAGGAACATAATCTTACGTCCTATTCTCCAATATGGGCGGGCCTTCATTATTGAGAACACCCATGCATAAGTATCTTTTCACCTCAAGGGAATGGGTAAGTCGACATAAACATCAAGTTGTGATAGCGCAAAGTCGACCCGACCATAGTCGAGGCATCGTATAGGAACAATAGAACTGGGCGTTTACATTTCAAGAAGATCACAGTTGTTAAGCGTATATAAGCAATAATTTATGAACAACATATATAACGAGAAAACAGCTTCGTACCATAAGTTTTTCAACACGATTGGACACGATAAATAAAGTGTTGGAACTTGTGGATGTCATCCCAGTCAACCGATTGCCATCGATAACGGCCGAGTTGTTCTGAGAATAAAAAGCGAGCAGCCAGCTTAACTACGAAAAAAACCTACGTGCCACCAATTATAAGAAAATATTAGTTAAGTAGCATCTTCATGAGAGATTAGATTGCTACTTCTAAAGTTAAATAATGATTAGTTAGGCAGAATAGGTGGATTAAAAGTAATCGAGGCAACAAGCAAGAACCAGATACAAAACTAACATGGATGAACAATTGGAACAGCGTCGGGGTGGAAGATCGCGAGTGAAGATGAGACCAGGTTCTGCTATTTCCATCAACATTAAATGCGCCAATTCAGTTCGTAACACTTGAGAAAGTTTATCCAAGTTCGGCCATAAAAAAAGCAGCGATCTTCTTGGTTCATAGACCCAACTCGGAACTTATATCCATGGCTTGTCTTCTTTGTGACCATTAAACTGGTGTATTCAGTTATGGCAAGGCCGAGCATCTTAGTACATGTGTTACGGCGGAGAAAATAATGCACTACAGGGAAAAATAATATGAGAACACAATGTATTCCAATCCAAATCTAGAAATAACTTCCTCCTTCACGTCAGTGTTGACCATCGTACTGGTAGACCTTTTATCCAAATATAGCAATCCAAATTTCCAAATTATCGATAGCATGTTCAAAAAACCCCACCTCCGGGATAGAAAAGAGGATTCTAGGAACATAATGTGCGTGTTTAAAATCCTGTGTTAGGATGAGAAGGAACAAGTGTGGCATCTCGTGAGGCACAAAAACCTGTAGGGTCCTCGCACTGGGCAGCGCAAATGAAACACACTAGATTCAGTAGGAAGAAAAATGCATCAGCAATGCGTGACTGCCATCCTAGGATTACCAGCGACCAAGGGACTTGGATTTATCGAGGGATGGATGAAGAATTAGTACACAGTTCTCCATGAGAAAACCCTATGCAATCGTTGAGAGGGGTTTTCTACGAACAAGCATACTGAGGAGAAGAGGATACCTTTGTTCATCCTTTTCTCTCACAAGATAAAATACTCATACAAATGCATCTTGATGTTACGTGCACGCGCTTGCAGGCATTATAAGGGTTCAGGTGAGAATATAATACTCGAGACGGGCTCACGGATCTGGACTTTGGGTGTGAGGCCCACCACCTTGTTTGGGGGCCCATGTGTTTCTACCTCGATTGCTTTACATATTGCAAGAGATCGATGCAGCGCTGGTTTTAGATGCTATCATAAAGCGAATACACAAAATTGAATAAAGCCACAGCTTGTTGGAATGAAATCGAGCAGCAGTTCCTAACCAGCAATGAGAGTTTCAATTCTATCAATGATATACCATGTGATAAATAATCTGTCTAGTATACTTATACACACATGACACTTGTTTCACCATGCAGTTATTACATCAAAATCTCTCGGAGGATAGATCAGTTAAGCGATTCGTCTTGCTCTTGAAGAATTTCAAAGTTGATTTGGACCAGCTCTCTCCTTGCCGAGAAAGTTCGATTTTGAGATCATCCCCTACATGTAAGATATGATTGATTTGAACCTTGACCATCCTTTAGCACCAATCATCATCGACCATCCTTTGTATACGGTATATTGAGCATGTTCATTCACACCAAGGCTACGCATGGTAAGAGAAACTTGGCCCTTGTCGCCGGATTGTTGAGCGACTCCCTCGTTGCTCTAGGAATTCTCTGTTTGCAAACAAGAAGACATACCCAACAGTTAGATCAACATAGTGAATCATGTGAAACAACATGGAAAAGAAAAAGAGCGAAGCACTTGGCGGCCAATGCTTACAAGAAGAGTGGACATGTCGGTTTTTGTAAGGACTTTGGTATATGAATTGTGAAGCGCAGCCCAGGTCATTTGCAGTGCAACAGCCTTGCCCTCGTTGGTTGCCCTTTGCCGGGCGGAGCGAGATGCAAGTGCAAGCTTGTTGGATGCAGGCGGAACAACACTACAAAAAAATACACTTCCGTGATGATACGTGTTTGTCACGGTGGAGTCGCGTTTTTGTCATGCATATACATCCATGACAAATTTATAGCGAGAATCAAGATAGTCATACTGTCTTTGTCGTAGAAGTGTTCCATGACATTACCAAAATTATCATCACGAGTGTCCACTTCCATGACGATAAATCTTGCTTTCGTCAAGGGTGACCGACACATGGCATCCACCGTAGCGAACGCCGTTAAGCTATCGGGTCGGGTTTTGGATCCGATAACCGTTAACAGCCCGACCAATGGGGATTTTCACGTGTAAAATCATCATTGGTTTGGAGAAACTGCGTGTCGGCTCATTGTTGGGACAGATGTCATCCACTCATTGGACGGAAGGCGCCTATGATACGTCGACACATGGCGCATTATGAGGCCCATTCTTGTGAAAAGGCGGCCCGTTTGACTTGGTCAGGTGGCGGGCGGCCCATGGAAAGCTTTATTAACGGCTGTTACGCATATAGCCCATTTACTGACCCGCTAACCCAAGGCCCGTTCGCCCTATCCGAATTAGGCCCGATAGCATCATCTGGGCCATCAATATGATTCAGCCCGTTTTCGCCGGCCCATGTATGGCCCATGGCGTCTTCGGCCCATATGTGGCCCTATGTAACTCTTGGCCTATTAACGACCCGTGGTGGCGGCCCGCAATGAGCAGTGCATCACTTTAGACCCATTAACGGCCCGTGGTGGCGGCCCGTAATGAAACGATGTATCACTTTATACCCATTAAGGGCCGTTATTCAGTTGGGCGTTTCAGCCCATGTTATCTTCGGCCTTCTCGAGCCCATTTATTCTTGGGTTCATTTCAAGCATTCGTTTACTTACGGCCCATTACTGTCATTTTCTGCTTGTGGGCCAAATTCAGCCCGTGGTTACAGTCGGCCCGTTTGTGGTCCATTAATACATTTGGTTGTTTTCATAGCGTCATCAAATATAGCCTATTAACGATGGCCCGTTATGGTCGGCCCATGAACAGACGATTCAACTCTAGCCGTTCACGGCCATAATGCGACTTTGTTATTGGCCCATGTTTTGCCAATCGATCATCTGACCCGTATAAGGCCCATTGATGATCTGACCCGTAGAAGGCCCATTGTTTCTCTGACCCGTAGAAGGCCCAATGTTTCTGACCCGTAGAAGGCCTACTATTTCTGACTGTAGAAGTCCCACTTGTTTCTGACGGCCGTAGGAGGCCCGATGTCACTCGATAAATATTAGCCCATGGTTATTGTGGCCTAGTTTAAAAAATAGGTTATTGCAGCCACTAGCAAACGCGGAAAAAAAGCTGCTGCGACTACAAGCAAACAAATAAACAAGACAACAAGGAAATAAATAAGCAAGCAACTTATGCTAGGCTATCACGGCTATTACACATATTACATCCTTTGGGCATCAAAGTTCACCACCGGTGCAAATATAGGGAACAAAGCAACATATAAGCGCCGCAGACAAAACAAGTCGAGCTGGAACCACTTGAAGAGTTCAAGAAACAATATCACAGGTACCCATAATCTTGGCAAGATGCTTAGCAAGCTTATTAACTTTCTCTTGTTTGGCGCTTAAATCCTCCGGTAACTTCTTCATTGCACAAGAAAATCGCATCTGAATTCTGCGGGGACTTCCTCGGTCCTTGACTTCTTGCTTGCACACGGTGGTTGATGCCTTTCGACTTGTAGCTGAGGCTGAAAAAGCTGAAGTGATTGAGGCAGCGAGTTGAAGAGCTTGTGCCGGTGATGCTTGACGATAACTTCGAACACTACATCAGCGTGGGCTGTGGGGTTTTCTCACTTGTCTACAAGATCGTTTTATCAACTTTCTTGGAGACCAACAGGTTGTCTCACTATCTTGAACCTTATGCATTACTTTCTCTACCATTGCATAGTGGGGTGCTCTTCTCCAATATTATGTTTGCATAATACAAGAGAAACAAGCGAGACACATCACAGTTTAGCTTGTAGTATACCAAACTCATTTTGGTAAACTGGTTCGATAGTAAGGTGGACAGGATAACAACATGAAACAAACATATATCTATGTACTATGGTCCTTTGTATTGTCCATATCATTCTAGTTTATGTTCCCTAATCAAGATAAAGACATAGTTCAACTCATATATTTTTAAGACACAACAGCATAGACAGAATATAAGTGTGAGAAACTACTGACATTGGCAGCACTTGTAATGTGCATCACATGAGAACATAACTGTTTATACAACAAGCTGAAATCAACATAGAGCAAGAAGTTAGAACAACAATCCAGTTAAAGAAATAGGTTTAAAACATACATTGCGCCATTGGAGTTTCAATTGGATCCTTCAAATTGAAAGTAGTTGGTATGAGTAAATACGGTGATGCAACAACAAGGAGTATGGACCATAGCTACGAATCGACACGAGCAGTTGCTCTTACGCTTTAAGCGTGGAGTTTGGGTTAGTTGTGGTGGTCTTAGTGCTTTGGGCACTGCGGTAGCTTTACAAACTGCTCGTGTGGGGTACTCTGTGGTGGACATGGTGCTTTGTCAACTATAAGTGGGTTACTATCCGCTGGGGTTGTGGTTAGATGGGTTGTAGCTGGTTCTCTGCCCAATGGTGTAAGTGTGCAATCTGGAAGAGTCTCGATTATGTGTGGTGGGGCTAGTTTGTGGGCTAGTACAACCATGGTTCTATCTGCATCGACGGGTAGCACTATCTTTTGTGAAGAACGGGTTTTTGCTCCCTTAGATACTGCCATCACCCCCTCCAATTCAAATGGCTGATAAACAAGAAAAGAAATTGAACGTACATACATTGTATGATAGATAGATGTGGTAATTCACATATATGTTGTCTAACCAAACAGGACAGCATGACACAATTTCACATATATGATGCCTAACTAAACAGGATAGCATGACACAATTTTAGATATATGATGGATAACTTAACAGGATATAATGGCATAATTCAACATATGATGAGTACCTAAACAGGATGACATGACAAAACTATATGATGTCTTTCTAAAATAGGTTGGGATGAAATAATTCACATACATGTTGTCTAAGTATACAGGATGGCATGATATAATTGACATAATTGATTCATATACTAAGCATTTGGAACTTGCATGTATGATCTCTAAACTAAGCGAGATAGAATTCAATATTGTGCATATGATGTCTAAACTAAGCAATGCAAGACACCATATGCATCATATGAAATATAAACATTGCAACTTAGAGCATACACCTCGGTGGGATATAGGACTGGTCATCTATCTACGGATCCTCCTCGAGGAGCTCCTATAACCATCGAGATATATGCTTCAAGGTACCATTGCTTTGCTCGAAGACCTTGTTTTCCTCAGATTTTTCCATAACCGGCTCAAATGGCTGATACACATGAAGAGTAGTTCAATATACACAGTTATCGACAAATGGAATCGTAATGAAAAAAAGATGGCATGAGATAATTCACATATATGATGCTGGCTCCATGGCGGTACATAATTCACATATATGATAAGCTGGCTGAAAAACATGGCATTGCATAATTCACATATCGATATAGAAAGCAAACATGAGGCATTCACACAAAGCATGTCTAATCTAAGCAGATGGCATGGCAATGCAAGACACCATATGCATGATATGAGCAATATAACCCAGCCAAGTTAGAGCATGCACCTCGGGGAATCTGGCTAGTCATCTCTCTGAATCCTCCTATGAGGAGCTATCGTAACCAACAAGAAATCTGCATCGACGGTATGCTTGGCTGCTCGAAGACCTTGTTTCCTCCATATTTTCCATGACCGACTCAAATGGCTGATGCAGGAAGAGTAGATGAATGTATAAACATTGTTGACAAATGGAATACATTATGGAAAAAATATGCGCGATACAATTCACATATCGATGGTGGCTAAACAGGATGGCATTGCATGATTCACGTATATGATGCACGGCTAAAGAAGATGGCATTGCATAATTCCATATACTCCCTCCGTTCCTAAATATTTGTCTTTTTAGAGATTTCAAATGGACTACCACATACGGATGTATATAGACATATTTTAGAGTGTAGATTCACTCATTTTGTTCGTATGTAGTCACTTGTTGAAATCTCTAAAAGACAAATATTAATAATAATGAGATATGATATAAAACAAAATAGGTGGCATTCACACAAAGCAAATCTAAACTAAGTGATGACATATAAGATGTATAATGTAAGCAATGCAAGGCGCCATATGCATGATATGACCAACATCGGCATGCGGGTTAAACAAACACCTTAGGTGAGTAAGCAGGCATGGTGGCTCATACGAATCTCCATCGAACAGTTATCTTCCTCTGGAATACAATCTGGAAATGCAGGAGAGGGGGCACCGCCCACCATGGGCGGATGTCTGCATGACATTATATTCGCATGCAGCAGTCTTCTCTTTTCTCTACATGTTGATGCGATTGTGTACAATATCTAACATGCATAATAAAAAAAATAGTTAGATTTTGTAAGGCCTAAGGGTGCATGCAAAAATCAAGACTGATGGTAGCAAGCAGTGGATTGATCCAAAACTAATGATAGCGGTAGATTGTAGCCAGTTTAAAAGATAGACAATGGATCATCTATTGTTTGTTGCCCACCAACATGAACCACATAGAAGACCCGGATGAACGGATAGTAGACAAATATTATTAGATTCTTTGGCTCGATATGAGTGAAGGAAATATGCCTAGAGGGCAATAATAAAGTTATTATTTATTTCCTTATATCATGATAAATGTTTATTATTCATGCTAGAATTGTATAATTGTAGGAAACATAATACATGTGTGAATATATAGACAAACAGTATGTCACTAGTATGCCTCTACTTGACTAGCTTGTTAATCAAAGATGGTTATGTTTCTAACCATGAACAAGGAGTTGTTATTTGATTAACAAGGTCACATCATTAGTTGAATGATCTGATTGACATGACCCATTCCGTTAGCTTAGCACTTGATCGTTTAGTATGTTAATGCTTTCTTCATGACTTATACATGTTCCTATAACTATGAGATTATGCAACTCCGTTTACGGAGGAACACTTTGGGTACTACCAAGCGTCTAGCGTAAGCTGGGTGATTATAAAGGGTACTACAGGTGTCTCCAAAGGTACTTGTTGGGTTGGCGTATTTGAGATTAGGTTTTGTCACTCCGATTGTCGGAGAGGTATCTCTGGGCCTTCTCGGTAATGCACATCACTATAAGCCTTGCAAGCATTACAACTAATGAGTTAGTTGTGAGATGATGTATTACGGAGCGAGTAAAGAGACTTACGGTAGCGAGATTGAACTAGGTATTGGATACAAGCGATCGAATCTCGGGTAAAGTAACATACCGATGACAAAGGAACAACGTATGTTGTTATGCGGTTTGACCGATAAAGATCTTCGTAGAATATGTAGGAACCAATATGGGCATCCAGGTTCCGCTATTGGTTATTGACGAGAATGGTTCTAGGTCATGTCTACATAGTTCTCGAACCGTAGTGTCCATGCAACAAGGTTCGATGAAAGTTATATTATGAGTTTATGAGTTTTGATGTACGAAGGAGTTAGTCCCGGATGAGATCGGGGACATGACGAGGAGTCTCGAAATGGTCGAGACGTAAAGATCGATATATTGGGCGACTATATTCGGAGTTGGAAGGTTCGAATGATCGGATATTTTGAGATGCAGGAGAGTTACTGGAATTCGCCGGAGAAGTATTGGGCCTTATTGGGCCTGCAGGAGAAAGAGAGAGGCTGCCTAGGGCAGGCGCGCGCCCATGGCCTAGTCCGAATTGGAGTAGGGGAGGGGCGCCCCCTTCTCTCTTCCCTTCCCCAAGTCCTAGTCCAACTAGGAGGAGGTAGTCCTACTCGGTGGGAGTAGGACTCCTCGGCCGCCGCCTCTCTAGGGCGGCCTCCTCCTCCCTCCCTCCTTTATATCTGGGGCGGGGGCACCCATGGACACACAAGTTGATCTTGGATCGTTCCTTAGCCGTGTCGGTGCCCCCTCCACCATATTCCACCCGGTCATATCGTGTAGCTTAGGAGAAGCCTGCGCGGAGAATCATATCGTCGCGGAGCTTAGGCGAAGCCCTGCGTCGGTGGAGCATCAACATCGTCACGCCGTCGTCTTGATGGAACTCATCCCGACACTTTGCTGGATCGGTCGGGGATCGTCATCGAGCTGAGCGTGTGCTAGAACTTCGGAGGTGCCGTCGTTCGGTGCTTGGATCGGTCGGATCGTGGAGGCGTCGACTACATCAACAGCGTTGTTATCGCGCTTCCGCTTTCGGTCTCACGAGTGCGTGGACGGACCTCTCCCTCTCGTTGCTATGCCATCACCATGGTCTTGCGTGATCGTAGGAAAATTTTGAAATTACTCGTTCCCCAGCAGTGGCATCGAGCCTGGTTTTATGCGTTGATGTCATGTGCGAGTAGAACACAAGTGAGTTGTGGGCGATACAAGTCATCTGCCTACCAGCATGTCATACTTTGGTTCAGCGGTATTGTGAGATGAAGCGGCCGGACCGACATTACAGCGTGCGCTTCTGCGAGACTGGTTTCACCGCTCGTGCTCGTTGCTTAAAGGTGGCTAGAAGGGTGTCTCTCTCTCACTTTAGTTGAATCGGTGTGGCTCGCCGGTCCTTGAGAAGGTTAAAGCGGAGTCTATTTGGCGAAATATCGTTGTGGTTTTGATGCGTAGGTAAAGCGGTTCTTGCTCAGCCCGTAGCAGCCACGTAAAACTTGCAACAACAAAGTAGAGGGCGTCTAACTTGTTTTTGCAGGGCATGTTGTGATGTGATATGGTCAAGGCGTGATGCTATATTTTATTGTATGAGATGATCATGTTTTGTAACGAGTTATCGGCAGCTGGCGAGAACCATATGGTTGTCGCTTTATTGTATGAAATGCAAGCGCCATGTAATTGCTTTACTTTATCACTAAGCGGTAGCGATAGTCGTAGAAGCAATAGTTGGCGAGGCGACAACGATGCTACGATGGAGATCAAGGTGTCGCGCGGTGGCGATGGTGATCATGGCGGTGCTTGGCGATGGAATCACAAGCACAAGATGATGATGACCATATCATATCACTTATATTGATTGCATGTGATGTTTATCCTTTATGCATCTTATCTTGCTTTGATTGCGGTAGCATTATAAGATGATCTCTCACTAAAATTATCAAGAAGTGTTCTCCACAGTATGCACCGTTGCGAAAGTTCTTCGTCTTTGAGACACCACGTGATGATCGGGTGTGATAGGCTCTCGTTCAAATACAGCGGGTGCAAAACAGTTGCATGCGCAGAATACTCAGGTTAAACTTGCGAGCCTAGCATATACAGATATGGCCTCGGAACACGGAGACCGAAAGGTCGGCGTGAATCATATAGTAGATATGATCAACATAGTGATGTTCACCATTGAAACTACTCCATCTCACGTGATGATGGGACATGGTTTAGTTGATTTGGATCACGTAATCACTTAGATGACTAGAGATGTCTATCTAAGTGGGAGTTCTTAAGTAATATGATTAATTGAACTTTAATTTATCATGAACTTAGTCTGGTAGTATTTTGCAAATTATGTTGTAGATCAATAGCTCGCGTTGTTGCTTCCCTATGTTTTATATGTGTTCCTAGAAAATTGTATTGAAAGATGTTAGTAGCAATGATGCGGATTGGATCCGTGATCGAGGTTTATCCTCATTGCTGCCTGAAGAATTATGTCCTTAATGCACGCTGGTAGCAGACCGCTAGGGGCGTTATGAGCGTTTGGCTAGCTCAATATGGCGAATCGAGGCGTTATGAGCGTTTGGCTAGCTCAATATGATGACTACTTGATAGTTTAGTGCACCATGCTACGGTTTAGAATCGGGACTTCAAAGGCGTTTTGAGCGTCATGGACCATATGAGATGTTCTAGGAGTTGAAGTTAATATTTCAAGCAAATGCCGGTTGAGAGATATGAAGTCTCCAACAAGTTCTATAGCTAAAAGATGGAGGAGAATCGCTCAACTAGTGAGCATGTGCTCAAATTGTGCGGGTATAATAATCACTTGAATCAAGTGGGAGTTAATCTTCCGATGATAAGATAGTGATTGACAGAATTCTCTAGTCACCATCACTAAGTTAGTAGAACTTCGTGATGAACTATAATATGCAAGGGATGGATAAGACAATTCGAGCTCTTGGCGATGCTAAAGGCTGCGAGGTAGAAATCAAGAAAAACATCAAGTGTTGATGGTTGACAAGACCACTAGTCTCAAGAAAATGGCAAAGGGAAGAAGGGAACTTCAAAAGAACGGCAAGCAAGTTGCTGCTCGGTGAAGAAGCCCAAGTCTGGACCTAAGCACGAGGCTGAGTGCTTCTCTGCAATGGAACTGGTCACTGAAGCGGAACTGCCCCAAGTATTTGGCGGATAAGAAGGATGGCAAAGTGAACAAAGGTATATTTGATATACATGATTATTGATGTGTATTTTACTAGTGTTCATGATAACCCTGGGTATTTGATCTTGGTTCGGTTGCTAATATTAGTAACTTCGAAGCAGGAGTTGCAGAATGAGCGAAGACTAGTTGAAGGGAAGTGGCGATGAGTGTTGGAAATAGTTCCAAGATTGATATGATCATCATCGCTACCTCTACATCTACTTCGGGATTAGTTGGAACCTAAATAAGTGTTATTTGGTGTTGAGCATGAACATGATTCTGGATCATGTTTATTGCGAGGCGTTTATTCATTTAAGTAAGAGAATAATTGTTGTTCTATTTATATGAATAAAACCTTTTATGGTTATGCACCCAATGAAAATGGTCTATTTCATTGGATCTCGATAGTAGTGATACACATATTCATAATGTTGAAACCAAAAGATGCAGAGTTAATAATGATAGTGCAACTTATTTGTGTACTTGCCGTTTAGGTCATATCGGTGTAAAAGCATGAAGAAACTCCATCTTGATGGACTTTTGGAATCACTTGATTATGAATCATTTGATGCTTGCGAACCATGCCTCATGGGCAAGATGACTAAAACTCCGTTCTCGGAACAATGGAACAAACAACTGACTTATTGGAAATAATACATACCGATGTATGCGATCCAATGAGTGTTGATGCTCGTGGCGGGTATCGTTATTTTCTCACCTTCACAGATGATTTGAGCAGATATGGGTATATCTACTTGATGAAACATAAGTCTGAAATATTTGAAAAGTTCAAAGAATTTCAGAGTGAAGTGGAAAATCATCGTAACAAGAAAATAAAGTTTCTGCGATCGATCGTGGAGAGAATATTTGAGTTCTGAGTTTGGTCTTCATTTAAAACAATGTGGAATAGTTTCACAACTCCGCCACGGAACACCACAGCGAAATGGTGTGTCGAGCGTCGTGTCGTACTTTATTTAGATATGGTGCGATCTATGATGTCTCTTACTGATTTACCGCTATCGTTTTGGGGTTATGCATTAGAGGCGGCTGCATTCACGTTTAATAGGGCACCATCTAAATCCGTTGAGGCGACACTTTATGAACTATGGTTTGGCGGTGAAACCAAAGTTGTCGTTTCTTAAAGTTTGGGGTTGTGATGCTTATGTGAAAAACTTTTCACGGATAAGCTCGAACCCAAATCGAATCGTCTTCATAGAATACCCAAAAGAGACTATTGGGTACACCTTCTATCACAGATCACGAAAGCAAGACATTTGTTGCTAAAATGGATCCTTTCTAGAAGGAGTTTCTCTCGAAAGAAGTGAGTGGGAGGAAAGTAGAACTTGATGAGGTAATTGTACCTTCTCCCTTATTGGAAAGTAGTTCATCACAAGAATCAGTTCTGTGATTCCTACACCAATTAGTGAGGAAGTTAATGATGATGATCATGAAACTTGAGATCAAGTTACTACCGAACCTCGTAGGTCTTACGAGTAAGATCCGCTTTTGGTGTGATGCGGTAATCCTATTTTGGAAGTCATGTTACTTGACCATGATGAACCCACGAACTATGAGGAAGCGATGATGAGCCAGATTCATAAAATGGCTTGAGGCCATGAAATCTGAGATGGGATCCATGTATGAGAACAAAGTATGGACTTTTGTTGACTTGCCGATGATCGGCAAGCCATAGAAAATAAATGGATCTTCAAGAAGAAGGCAGATCTTGATAGTAGTGTTACTATCTACAAAGCTCGACTTGTTGAAAAGGTTTTCGACAAGTTCAAGATGTTGACTACGATGAGACTTTCTCACCGTGGCGATGCTTAAGTCTGTCGAATCATGTTAGCAATTGCCATTTTATGATTATGAAATTTGGCAAATGGATGTCAAAACTGCATTCTTGAATGGATTTACGGAAGAAGAGTTGTATATGATGCAACGGAAGGTTTTGTCGATCCTAAAGGTGCTAACAAAGTGTGCAAGCTCCTGCGATCCATTTATGGACTGGTGCAAGCCTCTCGGAGTTGGAATAAGCGCTTTGATAGTGTGATCAAAGCATATGGTTTTATCTGAGACTTTTGGAGAAGCTTTGTATTTACAAGAAAGTGAGTGGGAACTCTGTAGCATTTTGATATTATATGTAGATGACATATTGTTGATTGGAAATGATATAGAATTTCTGGAAAGCATAAAGGGATACTTGAAAAAAGTTTTTCAATGAAAGACCTCGGTGAAGCTGCTTACATATTGGGCATCAAGATCTATAGAGATAGATCAAGGCGGCTTAATTGGACTTTCAATGAATACATACCTTGATAAAGTTTTGAAGAAGTTCAAAATGGATCGAGTCAAAGAAAGAGTTCTTTCTGTGTTACAAGGTGTGAAGTTGAGTAAGACTCAAAACCCGACCACGGAGAAGATAGAGAGAAAATGAAAGATGTTCCTATGCTTCAGCCATAGGCTCTATCATGTATGCAATCTGTGTACGGATCTATTGTGTACCCTAGCGATAAGATTGGCAGGAGGTACCAAAGTAATCTAGGAGTGGATCAATGGACAGCGGTCAAGAATATCCTGAAATAGTGAAAAGGACTAAGGATATGTTTCTCGTTTATGGAGGTGACAAAGAGCTAGTCGTAAAGGTTACGTCGATGCAAGCTTTGACACTGATCCGGACGATTCTAAATCTAAATCGGATACATGTTTATATTGAAAGTGGGCTGTCGGTTAGATTCTAGACAAAGCGTCGTGGCGGGATCTACATGCGGACATAGACTATTTGGAAGCAACAAATAAGAATGCGGATGAAAGAGTTCATTGCCGATCTAGGTGTCATACCTAGTGCTCACGGGACCAATGAAGATCTTCTGTGACAATCTTTGGTGCAATTACCTTGGCAAAGAATCCAGATTTGAACTAGGACCAAGCACATCAAGTAGGCGCTTCAATTCCATTGGGACCAAGTCGGTGGGAGACATAGAGATTTGCAAGATACATACGGATCTGAATGTTGAGACCCATTGACTAAGCCTCTTCCACGAGCAAAACATGATCAGCACCAAGACTCCATGGGTGTTAGAATCATTATTGTGTAATCTAGATTATTGACTCTAGTGCAAGTGGGATCTTGAAGGAAATATGCCCTAGAGGCCATAATAAAGTTATTATTTATTTCCTCATATCATGATAAATGTTTATTATTCATGCTATAATTGTATTAACCGGAAACATGATGCATGTGTGAATACATAGACAAACTTAAAGTCACTAGTATGCCTCTACTTGACTAGCTCATTAATCAAAGATGGTTATGTTTCCTAACCATAGACATGTGTTGTCATTTGATTAACGGGATCACATCATTAGGAGAATGATGTGATTGACATGACCCATTTCGTTAGCTTAGCACTTGATCGTTTAGTATATTGCTATTGCTTTCTTCATGACTTATACAAGTTCCTATAACTATGAGATTATGCAAATCCCGTTTACCGGAGGAACACTTTGTGTGCTACCAAGCGTACAGCGTAGCTGGGTGATTATAAAGGAGCTCTACAGGTGTCTCCAAAGGTACATGTTGGGTTGGCGTATTTGAGATTAGGTTTTGTCACTCCGATTGTCGGAGAGGTATCTCTGGCCCTCTCGGTAATGCACATCACTATAAGCCTTGCAAGCAATGTAGCTAATGAGTTAGTTGTGAATGATGCATTACATAGCGAGTAAAGAGACTTGCGATAGCGAGATTGAACTAGGTATTGGATACAAGCGATCGAATCTCGGGAAAGTAACATACCGATGACAAAGGAACAACATTATATTGTTATGCGGTTTGACCGATAAAGATCTTCGTAGAATATGTAGGAACCAATATGAGCATCCAGGTTCCGCTATTGGTTATTGACGGAAACAGTTCTAGGTCATGTCTACATTGTTCTCGAACCCGTAGAGTCCATGCGCAAGGTTTCGATGGCAGTTTTATTATGAGTTCATAGTTTTGATGTCTTGAAGTTTGTTTGGAGTCCGGATGTGATTACGGACATGACGAGAGTCTCGAAATGGTCGAGACATGAATATTGATATCTTGGGCGACTATATTCGGACACGGAATGGTTCGGGAGTTATCGATATATTTAGAGATCGGGGGTTACGGAACCCCACGGAGGTTAATGGGCCTCATGGGCCCAAGAGGAGGAAGAGAGAGGCAGCCAAGGGGGGCGCGCCCCTCCCAAGTCCGAATTGGAGTAGGAGGCGGCGCCCCCCTTCCTTCCTCTCTCTCTCCTTCCTCTCCTCTCCTACTCCAACAAGGAAGGGGAGTCCTACTCCGGTGAGTAGGACTCCTCTGGCGCGCCTCCTCTGGGCGGCCGCACCTCCCCTTGCTCCTTTATATCGTGGGCAGGGGCACCCTATGGACACAACAATTGATCCTTGAGATCTCTTAGCCGTGTGCGGTGCCCCCTCCACCATAGTCCTCGATAATATTGTAGCGGTGCTTAGGCGAAGCGGGCTTAAGCGAAGCCCTGCGATAGAACATCAAGATCGTCCTGCACGCCGTCTTCTTGTGGAACTCATCCCGACACTTTCTGGATCGAGTCGGGGATCGTCATCGAGCTGAGCGTGTGCTAGAACTTCGGAGGTGCCGTAGTTTGATTGCTTGATCGGTCGGATCGTGAAGATGTCGACTACATCAACAGCGTTGTTATAGCGCTTCGCTTTCGGTCTCACGGTACATGGACAATACTCTCCCTCTCGTTGCTATGCATCACCATGATCTTGCGTGTGCGTAGGAAAATTTTGAAATTACTCGTTCCCCAACAGATCTCTCTGCGGTGAATGCGATGTATAGCGTACATCGATGGTGCACCTCGGTCGGATAGATGTTAGGCGTGACTGGCGGCAGGAAGATGGCGAGGACATAACACTGAGAGTTTTCTTTGGCGCCTATCAGGAGCAGGAAAATGAGTTTTCTTTGGCGCCAATCTGAAAATGAAGTAAATCTGTAAGGGCTCCTTAGAATTGGAGGATTCTATAAGCGGGGACAGGAAAAACACAGGAATAGGATAGGAGTGCCGCGTGCAAAGCAGGCATTTGGAAACATAGGATTTCAGTCAACACAGGTATTTGGCTCACATGAATTGGAAGAAACGGAGGAATGGAGAATCAAAGTGATGCGACAGTGTACAACCTCTTTGGCATAGCCTTGTGGACCTCGGCATCATTGGGTTGGGCGTGGAGGATGGTGATGATGTTGGTGTATTTGTCGGGCGGGGAAGAAGATCGAGAGCCCTTTGGAAGCGGCGCCGAGAGTCTTGCTCATTGTCTTTGGATGGTTCCGTCGTTGGAGCAGCTCCGCTAAGGTGTCTGGCGGCGAGGCTGAAGCATGACAAGATGAACAACGTTAATCTAAAGTGGGACCCTAATATCATCGCAATAGATGATGTAAAATACATCACCAAAAAGTGCTAGATGTAAAAGCGGATCAGCGCGCCACGGCCGCTCCGACGGATGCTTTAAGTCTGTTCACTCGAACTTAAGCATGAAAATGAACTTCACGATCGAAACTGAATTTTCTTGTCGAAACTGATTGAACTAATGTGAGCATTGCAATAGATGTTTAGAGGCGTTCGAGCACTAGTAGCGAGAAGCGATGATCTAAATCAGCGAGACTCTCGGCGAGGAGCGCACTTGCGAGAGAGCAAGTCGTGCGATAGCACCATGACGAGTGCTAAAGCAGCAACTCCTGTAGCTGCGGAGGTCATGCAGCAGCAGCAGCAGCGTAAGAGAAGCAAAGCGAGCACCAGCACGAGCGGAAGTAGGAGCGGTGCAGCGGCGCGACCGACAACAAGAATAGAGCCTAGCAGCGGCGAGCGAAGCAGCTGCAGCTAGTGCCGTTGTGGAAATCGCCGCCGAGGAAAGCAGCGACATGGGGAGGCGCCGTGGATGATGTGGCGGCGGCAGCGCCGTCGATGGAAACGCCATGTCGCTCGGTATCGAGCACCGGCAGCCCGTGATATCGAATAAAGATAAAATGCAGCGGTGAGTGTAGAACCTCCTTGGTGGCGCGAGTTGGCCTCGGCTTCATCGGAGGAATTGGTGAGGTGCTGCGGTTTCGGTGGGGCAGGTCAAGATGGCGCTGTGGGGATTGAGGTGGCACGATAGGCGAAGCGACGTCGGGGCAGCTCCTTGGAGGTGGAGGGCCAGGCGGCTGATCCGGCGGGACGGCGAGATCGACAAAGGATCCTCATCTAGTGCGGCGGATGAGGGACGACGAGCTGTTGCGGTGGGCGGCGTGGTCGGGAAGAGTCTCCGGTGGGCGGTGGTCGGGAGGCGGCGGAGGGCGTGGGGTTTCGCGGGTCTTGGCGGCCTCGGTGTCTGAATGGGGCGAAGGGGAGGAGCCAAGCTTAGGGGGCGCTTGTCGAAATGTAGGGTAAGTTACCAGCGTACCCCACCGGTTTGACACGCGATGTGGAGCTTCATTTCGGCTGAGGGTAGAAGGGGATTTGGCGATGTGCGGGCTGCGGGGGCGATTTGGATGTGAGGGAGTTCTGTGGCGTCAAATTCGGGATAACAAAGGCATGGCCTTGAGTTGAAGAAGCAGGAGTTTCAAAGCGGGTGAGACAAAAGATACTCGAGCTTGAAAATTTCGGGATAACAAAGCGGTAGCGGGTTGAAGAAGCGGGAGTTTCAAAGCGGGTGAGACAAAAGATACTTGAGCTTCAAAATTTCGGGATAACAAGGTGCGGATTCCTTGTTCGGCAGAACAAACTTAACGTGTAAAAAAACAATTCATACAAGACACAAGAGAGTCATGTCCCTTTTACTATATTGCTATAGATGCCATTAAAAAAACTACAAGAAAAATCTAAAAAAAGCGGGAGAACAAGATTACCACACGGTACCAAATCGATTCGCACTTCCCTCAACAACAACAAAAACAAATCAATTCCCACCAAAGAAAGAGTAATGTCCTTTTTATATGATTACGGATGCCATGATCTCGAATTTCAATTTTGAATCCACGTTATGTTGAATTGAATATATCGTTAGGTGACCTTGCGGTTTATAATTGATGTAGTCGTACATTTTGATCTTCCATCATATATGAACATTTTACTCCACCATGTGAACATATATATTGTCGTCTACCATATGGACTAAATTTGAATCAATTTTCCTTATTTGAATCGATTGTTGTCAAGTTATACAATAATTTAAATATTATCTTGATAGCAAAAACATACATATAGCAGTAATCATATTTCCTTTGTGAACTACATGTACCATCGCTCTCAATTCAAATATTTGTATCCATTTTATGTTGAATTCAAATCATAGTACATTATTGGTCTAGGTAGCGAGATGTTTGGGATAATCTAAACCGTGTTTTCATATGTATAATTTTTGGCTGAATTGGGACAAGTTTTGGTATAAGCCTCTTGCAAAACAAGAGATTGTCTCAACAAGCCTCGTGGTTCGAGAGGAGCGTGTCACCTTTGTGTCTTGACGATATCGCTGCCTCCCCTGATTTTATTTATAGAGGCAACATAGAACTACATGAGTGCCTGTTAAATTTTGGAATTATTTCAGGTTCATTTGGCCTTTTATACATTAATTGAGTTTCTGGACTTTTAATGTGCATAATCTAAATATGAATTGCATGCACATGCTCCGGTGCACAAAGTGGGTTGAAAAATCACATGTGTGTCCTTGGTTGAATTTCTAGGTCCCATGGAAGAAATGAGAATGAAATTCAAACATCTAGGCGTCATGACTTGGCCGAGCATCGAGAAACTTTGATTTTAAATTCATGTAAATCAAAACTCGCGTGGAAATCATGAAACTTGGCATGGTGTCATGTCATGGCACTAACATGTTGTGGTAAAAATTGGGCGATTTGGAAGCTCGTGGTTCTAAGAGGAGCGTGCCACCTTTGAGTGTGAAATGATATACTGCCCCCCTTGAGTTTCTTAACAAAGGCAACATAGAACTACATTAGTGCCCTGTTAAATTTTGGAATTATTCTGGGTTCGTTTATCATTTTTTATACATTAATTGAGTTTCTGTTCATTCAATGTGCATAAGTCAAATTTGAACTACAAGCACATGCTCTCGTGCACCAAAGTTGGTTGAAAAATCACATTTGTGTCCTCGGGTGAATTTCTAGGTCCCATGCAAGAAATGAGAATAAAATTAAAACATCTGGGCATCGTGGCTCGGCCGAGAACATTGAGAAACTTGGTTTTAAAATTCTTGTAAATCAAAACACGTCTGAAAATCATGAAACTTCCATGGATGTCATGTCATGGTACTACCATGTTGTGGTAAAAAGGGCGAATAGGAACAGATTTTGGTATAAGCTTCTTGCAAACGAAGCTTCTCTCAAGAAGGCTCGTGGTTAGGAGAGGGCGTGCCACCTTTTAGTCTTGAAATGATATAGGTTGTCCCCTTGAGTTTATTTACAAAGGCAACATATAACTACATGAGTGCCTGTTAAATTTTGGAATTATTCCGGCCGTTTGGCCTTATTTACACATTAATTGAGTTTTGGTCATTTAATGTGCATAATTCAAATTTGAACTACAAGCACATGCCCCATGCACCAAATTTGGTTGAAAAATCACATTTGTGTCCTCATGAAATTTCTACATTTGAAAAATCACATTTGTGTCCTCAGTAGGTCCCATGCAAAAATGAGAATAAAATTCAAACATCTGGGCATTGTGGCTCGATTCGAGAACATTGAGAAACTTGGTTTTAAAATCATGAAACTTGGCATGGTGTCATGTCATGGTAGTACCATGCCGTGGTAAAACAATTGGCGAATAGGAACAAATTTGGTATAAGCTTCTTGCAAATCGGAGCATCTCTCAAGAAGGCTCGTGGTTCTGGGAGGGAACGTCTCACCTTTGTGTGCATAATTCAAATCTGAAATACAAGCACATGTTCCAGTGCACCAAAGTTAGTTTAAAAATCACATGTGTGTCCTCGGGTAAATTTATATGTTCCTTGCAAGAAATGGGAATGAAATTCAAAATTCTGGGCGTCGTGGCTGGGTTGGAAACATTGAGAAACTTAGTTTTTTAATTCCTGTAAATCCAAAACACGCATGAAAATAATGAAACTTGGCTTGGTTCCATGACATGGCACCAACATGCTGTGGTAAATTTGCAGTCCGATTTGCGAAGGTGCACACATTAACAATCAAAAATGTCATTTTGGAACAAGTGTTGTCACGTTACAATCGAAAACACAAGTATTATTGAAACCGTGGGCGTTCTACTTACTAGTACCATTTACGTGCATACAGCGTCCCATTTTATTAGCTAGGAGGCGCCGTGCGAGGTAGCTATTTAGTCTGAGAGGCATGCGATCAGACCCCTCGGCGTGCTTACGGGAGGAGAGCCCTTTGACCTCCATCTGCCGTCCACCTCTCTCCCAAGGTCTCCATTAATGGCGCCCGAGCCTCATTTAATGGCGTGGCTATGTCTTACCAGTGAGATTTAGGAGAGAAAAAGAAAATCTGAAAGCACGGATCTTGATGTAAGATCGACGGACCTATATAGCATCTCTGCGACTTATAGCAAGGCTGATGAATATATAAGGATTATTAAAAAATTGATCAAAGAAGGGCTTGCCTTCGATTTTCATTCTGAAAACCACCACAATTCACAAGAAGTTCAGCACAACTCAGCCTAACACGAAGGACTAAAAGCTACAGTTGAAATCGCAACATCCCAAGAGGCCAACAAAGACCAAACATCCGCACTAGAACCCAACATTTCACAACCGACGACACAATCCACATCCTAAACCGATTATTACATCAAAAGAAACCAGGAAGCTGAAGGAAGCCCATGACAACTAGAAGAACAACAGCGCCAAGGTGCGCACGACAAGAGTTTTCTTCATTCCAGCCTCACAACATTGATCTTCCACGAGAAAGATAAGGGCGATTAATTGTCTTACATAATTAGAAAGATAATTAAAAAAGCCACATGCACTCGCCCGAAATACACAAGGGCAAAGAAGAAGGAAGACAAGGATCGGCTCGCTGGTCTCTACTTTCTTGATGCGTTCTTTGCAGGCGCGGGAACTAGTCTCTGTGGCGGCGATGAGCTCTTTCATGTCCTCAATCGCTGCTTGAGAACATCCACGGTTCCTCCACCAGCCTTTGGCGCTCGTTGCGGAGCATGTCATTCTCGTCCATAAGTTTCTTGGCGATGGCGCGGTCCTCTTCAACAAGGCCTTGGTCTCCTCCTGCTGGTACGCACTTTGGATGATCTTCTCCCTCGGCGAGTCGCGCTCGTCCGGAGCCTCTCATTGCCCTCCTTAATGCGCCCGATAATATGTTCATCGAGGCTTTCATGTCATCCTGCAACCTCGCTGGCGGAGATCTAATCCATCGGCTATGGACGATCGCATGCATACGCTTTATAACGATCGTCGCCTACCATGGCGGGACATCTCTGCTGCTTCAGCGGTGGCGGCATCGGACGATCTGCTGCATCAGCGGCAGCGGCGGGACCTCTGTGCTGCCGGTGGTGGCGGGACCTCTGTGCTGCTACTTCCATGCGGCGGGGCATGTCGGCTGCTCTCGCAGCGAGGCGGGACATCTCTTGTGCTTCCTCTTCCATGTTCGGCTCTCTCTGGTGGCAATCTCTCGACCCAGAACTCATGCTGGCCATGGCAGACGCAAGGGAAGGATGCTGAATGACTTGTTTGTTTTTGTGGATGAGGAGTTGAGGAGGAATGTGCAGTCATCTTGGCATACTAAAATTTATAACCGTGTACTAGTACGCTCTTAAGTGGGAAACCGTTTAGGTTGTGATCGGTGTGAACAGGTTTGCAATTGAATATAGCGTGGAGTAATTTGGAATGTGACGAGATGCAAGCTCAAAATTTATTGATGGTTCTAGTTTCGAAGTGCGGCACTATTCCCGGATGGAGTACTTCTTTTCTACTCCTCCTTTCGGTTTTATAGGGCTTATCTCAAAATTTTAGTTTTCCATTCTATAAGGCTCAATTTGGTTGTTCGCCAACACATGTTCAGATTCAAGGTGCATTAAATCATTGCATGCAAGTATTAAGAAAATTGACCAATGCATGTACTTTATGCATGCATGCATTACAATTAATGCATTGATAAACATAATTTTTTGAGTACTTCTTACCCAAAGGAACTTTATATCCAACAGACACTAAATATCCGTTCGACTGTTGGAAATTACTGATCTGATGTCGAAGTAATTGCTGCATTGCCACCAAAACCCACCATTTCTTAAGCTAAAGTAGACCAAAGTAATTCCTATATTACCATATTACTAAGATAAACAGAAGGCACCGTAGAAACATTTAGGACGTGAGCTTGTCAATCTGAATGTGGAGGGACACAAGCTTAGCCCGGCCAGCAGCTTGGCGGAGCTATCAGAAAGGTCAGCTCTGCACATCGACATCGCGGGATCCTTGCTTCTTGTCACCTCCATTTCCACCTCGGCCGGTGTCGATCGTGCCTTCGGGCTCCCGGTGAACCTTCGCCCCCAGTTTGGCCATGTAGTGCGGCGGTGGGGCGCCCGCTCGTCTGGGGCGGCCGACCACGGCGATAAGCGCGCCCGATGTCGAACACGCCGCCGACCAAGAAAAAAGCGTGGCGGTCCTCCTCCATGAATAGCAAAAGTCGTAGCTCCGGCGATGGCACTTGCATCTGTTGCACCTTGTCGTCTTGGATCTGTGCATGGGCATGGGATGCGCGGTGCTGATGTGGTGGTAGAAACACCGGCGGCAGACGCCGTAGCCCATGAGGCAGACGCAGGGCATTTGCGAAGCGCGGCGGACACGCTCGGTGATCGGCGAGCTTGTGGTAAGTGGCGTAGAGCCCACAGCCTTCATGCGGGTACTCCGCTCGCGACAAAAGGGCGAGTCCTTTGCCGTGTTCCGCGTCGAAGCCACCACAGCGCTCGCGCCGAGCCTTGCCGCTGGTTCGAGGCGCTCGGCGGGAGGTCGCGTGGGCAGTGCCCTCCCTTGCCTGCAGAAATCAATCGAACAACACATCAATCAAAAACCTACACCTTGCTCAATCAGCGAGCAGACGAGGTGTATTGAACCTCATACTGCTTGGGCGTCAAAGGCGAGAGGCACAAGGCGGTGGACCATGGTGAGGTCCGCCGAGACCTTAGAGAGCTCCATCGCTGGGTCCTATTGATGCGCATGATCTCGCCCTCCTCGTGCACAACCATCTCTCGACTTGGGCCGGGGTATTACAAAGCAAGTATCAAAAGGAGAGTCACGGCATGCATGCATGCGTTGTAATTAATGCATCGGTAAATGCTACCTCTTGAGCACTGCGTTGGATATCCCCGAAGAGGAGAGGATGATGCAGCAAAGTAGCGTAAGTATTTCCCTCAGTTTTTGAGAAAACCAAGGTATCAATCCAGTAGGAGGCCACGCACAAGTCCCTCGTACCTGCACAAAACAATAGCTCCTCGCAACCAATGCGATTAGGGGTTGTCAATCCCTTCACGGTCACTTACGAGAGTGAGATCTGATAGAGATGATAAATAATTTTTTTGGTATTTTTGATATAGAGATGCAAAGTGAAAAGTAAAAAGCAAAGTAAAAACAAAGCAAGTATTAAAGTGATTGAGATTGATATGATGAGAATAGACCCGGGGGCCATAGGTTTCACTAGTGGCTTCTCTCAAGAGCATAAGTATTCTACGATGGGTGAACAAATTACTGTTGAGCAATTGACAAAATTGAGCATAGTTACGAGTATATCTAGGTATGATCATGTATATAGGCATCACGTCAGAGACAAGTGGGCCGAAGCGATTACGCATCTACTACTATTACTCCACTCATCGACCGCTATCCGGCATGCATCTAGAGTATTAAATTAAAAAGCGAGTAGCATGTAAGGAACATGACATGATGTAGAGGATAAATTCATGCAATATGAAAAAACTCCATCTTGTTATCCTTGATGGCAACAATACAATCGTGCCTTGCAACCCTTTACATCACTAGGTAAGGACACATAAGATTGAACCCAAAGCTAAGCACTTCACCCATTGCAAGAACTACCAATCTAGTTGGCCAAACCAAGCGGATAATTGAAGAGACTTGCAAAGATAACCAATCATACATAAAAGAATTCAGAGAAGATTCAAATATTATTCATAGATAATCTGGATCATAAACCCACAATTCACGGTCTCAACAAACACACATAAAAACAAGATTACATCGAATAGATCTCCACGAGAGAGGGAAGAACATTGTATTGAGATATAAAAGAGAAGAAGCCATCTAGCTACTAGATATGGACCGAAGGTCTGAAGTAAACTAATCACATTTCATTGGAGGGGCTATGGTGATGATGTAGAAGCCCTCCATGGTGGATGCCCCCTCGTGAACTCAAGACAGGCCCCAAGATGGGATCTCGTGGATACGGAAGTTCGGCGGTGGAATTAGGTTTTGGCTCCTGTTACGATCGTTTGAAGTGCGTAGGTATATATAGGAGGAAGAATCGTCGGTTGAGCAAGGGGTCCCACGAGGCAGGGGTGCGCCCTAGGGCGCCCCCCCTCGTGACCGCCTCTTTGTTCCTTGGAGTAGGATCCAAGTCCCTAGATCACGTTCGGTGAGAAAATCACGTTTCGAAGGTTTCATTCTGTTTGGACTCCGTTTGATATTACATTTCTTGAAACTTGAAATAGGCAAAAAACAACAATTACAGGCTGGGCCTCCGGTTAATAGGTTAGTCCCAAAATAATATAGAAGTGTAAAATAAAGCCCAATATAGTCCAAAACAGTAGATAAAGTAGCATGGAGCAATCAAAAATTATAGATACGTTGGAGGCGTGTCGAGTGACTAAGCTTAATTCTGCTTTCGTCCTCAAGTAGGTAAATGATAAAAGAGAATTATTTGATCAGAGTGATACTTTGGCATAATTTCAATGTAAATCTTCTTAATTGTGGTATGAATATTCAGATCCGAAAGATTCAAGACAAAAGTTCATATTGACATAAAAATAATAATACTTCAAGCATACTAATCAAAATAATCATATCTTCTCAAAATAGCATGGCAGAAGAAAGTTCATCCCTACAAAATCATATAGTTAGGTTATGCTTCATTTAAGTCACACAAAGATGTTCCCAACATCTATACCCCGATGACAAGCCAAGCAATTGTTTCATACTTAAATAATCTCAAACTTTTTCAACCTTCACGCAATACATGGCGTGAGCCATGGATATAGCACTATGGGTGGAATAGAATATGATGATGGGGATTGTGTGGAGAAGACAAAAAGGAGAAAGTCTCACATTGGCGAGAATAATAAGCGGGCTATGGAGATGCCCATCAATTGATGTCAACATGAGGAGTAGGGATTGCCATACAACGGATGCACTAGAGCTATGAATGCTCAACAAAAGAAAACTAGTGGGTGTGCATCCAACTTGCTTGCTCATGAAGACCTAGGGCATTTGAGGAAGCCCATCGTAGGAATATACAAGCCAAGTTCTATAATGAAAAATTCCCACTAGTATAAAAGACAACTTATGAGACTCACTACACTACAAAAAAAGACACATCCGTGACATTTTGGGCGAGCAATTTTTTTCTGTCATACATATGACACTTCTATGGCGATAATTGTGATAGAACCGGTATCATCATAGATGTGGTGGGCTCCTACTTCTATGACAAAAATCATGACAGAAAATGGGCTTTTAAGTCTGGGCGGGCGGAGATGCAGCTGCATGACATTCTTTGGGCCGTCCATGACGGAAAAAACCGTGGTAGAAGCGAGGGTAGGAAAATTTGAGGAGTTGCGGTTATGGTGGGAGGTCGGGGCGAAGCGATGTGCATTTCTCTCGTGCGTCTGGCGCGTGTGTGCGGCGTTAGCACTAAGCGAACCCAAGAGGCGTTGGGCTCTAGCGAACCGGCATTGCGCTGCGAGCTCTGCGTTCTTGAACCGGCGATCGATCGATGGCTGTTAGCGAACCCGATGGGCGATTCCTTCCTGCTACGCTAGCTGAAGCTGGTCGATTAGACGAACAATGATCGTTGCGGGGGGTTGGATGAGCGATGGCGGTGGTGTTGCCTCTGGATGAGCAGGACCCCACGGTGTGGAGGCTGGATGAGCGATGAACAATGGAGGGTGGTTGAATAGGACCCCATGGTGTGGAGGATGGATGAGCAGTGAGCGGTGGAGGGTGCCGTGGAGGGTGGTTGAGCGATGGCGATTGGAGTAAGCGGCGGTGGAGGCTGGATGAATAAGAGCCGTGGATCTTTGGAGGGCGTCGGCGGTAGCCCGTGGTGGTGGAGGAGGTCGGCGATGGAGATGAAAAGTATCCCGTGGAGTCCCGTTTTGCGGTACGCCACACCCTTCCCGATGAACAGGACCCCCGTTTCGACCGTAGGAGGTCCGTTTCCTCCGTTTTGCGATACGCCACACCCCTCCCGATCAACAGGACCCCCGTTTCGACCGTAGGAGGCCCGTTTCCTCCGTTTTGTGGTACGCCACACCCCTCCCGATCAACAGGACCCCCGTTACGACCGTAGGAGGTCCATTTCCTCCGTTGTGCGCTATGCCAGGCTTCGTTTCCATCGCCTGTTCCATCCAAGCTGGTTGGCTCCCACGCGTTCCGTTGCCTCCCGATGAACACGACGCATTCTGTTGCCTCCCCATGAACACGACGCATTATGTTGCCTCCCCATGAACACGAGCCCTCGCCGTACGTATGTGCGATTAGGCATTCGAGACCCCGCCCGTATGTACACATACGTGGCCGTATTTTCTTTCTTGCACCCTGGCCGCTGTACGTACGTGTACATGCTACGTGCGAGCCTCTACTACGACACGTGCGCGCCTCTACATCGACCAGTATGTACGTACACGTTCGCTACCAGGATGACAACGCTACATACGCTTCTACCAGGTGGGCCCGGTGTCGAGGCACTTCCTTACTGCGAAGATGTAGCTGGTGGGTCCCCAGCGATCGAAGCGAATCGTTTTGTTTTTGCCGGACGCACTTCCTTGCGTGCGAAGGTGTAACTCTTGGGTCCCAGCGGTCGAGAGAATCGTTTTTTTGCGGGATGCACTTCCTTGCGTGCGAAGGTGTAGCTGCTGGGTCCCCACGATCGAGGCGGATCGTTTTTTCGGACGCACTTCCTTGCGTCGCGAAGGTGTAGCTGGTGGGTCCCGGCGGTCGAAGCGTGTTTTTCGGACACACTTCCTTGCGTGCGAAGATGTAGTTAGTGGGTCCCAGCGGTCGAGAAGCGAATCGTTTTTTGGACGCACTTCCTTGTGTGCGAAGATGTAGCTTGTGGGTCCCGGCGATCGGGGTGAACCATTTTCCATGAAATCGGTGGCCCGTCTGGTGGGTCCCTGCTTTGTTAGGTGGAGGAATAATTATTTTTGGCGTAATAAGGAGGCACTTCCTTGTGGCTGCCGTGAACCCAGTGTCGACCTCTCCACGTCTGATCCACGTCCAATGGAAGTCGTTCCTTGACCACGTTGACCCGCCCGCGCCGACATCACCACGGCGGTGGGCGGCGGCGAGCCTAGGAAGGGGCGGCGGGCGGGGAAAAAGCGGCAGATGGATGCACCGCGGAGAGAATCTGAGGTTCTTTGGTTGGCTGCTTGTTTGCCGTCGCCCATGAGAATAACGAGGGTGTGGGTGAGTGGAGGATGGCACGGCAGCGGTGGGAGTAGTAGGGGTGGTGAGGCCTCACGTGGCTGCCTGACCCCACGGGAGGCGGGAGGCGGCGACACGACCGGCGCTGCTTTGGCGGTGGAGCAAGAAGACCGAGAGGTTGAAGAAGCACGGCGGCCGTTGGATGGACATCGTCTGATCCTTTGTAGCTAGAATCGTTTATTATTGACTAAGTTGACAAAGCCCTTGATACGTCAACTTAGTAGGCCTGAGCCGACTTCCTAAGCAGTCGCGCCCATATGTCAAGGAAAGGAATCATTTTTTGGCGGGTGAAGCTAGAATATCCGAGATTGAAGAAGAAGCCGGCATCCGTTGGATGGACATCCAACGGCCCTCTACTACAACCACATGTTGACTATAAGTTGACAAAGCCTTGCATCTGCGTCAACTCTGTTTTTTTAGGGGCGCGTCAACTTAGTAAAGCCAGAAGTGTGTGGCGAGAGAACTTATAGCCCATTTGTGATTTGTAGAATGTGTAGCCCATTTTTTAATTCTAATGGAATTTACTACAGCCCATTTACAGTTTGTTAAAACTACGCCCATTTCAACCAACCGTTGAAAACAGAATTCAATAAAATTTCCCACATTTGATGGGATCCTAATATTTTATCCGAAATTTCTAGTCAGATTAAATACAATTTCAATATAAATTTCGTAAAATCAATGAAACATTACGCTGCATAACAATTAATGAAATTAAAATTTTCAATATTCCAAAAATAATATTTTATAAAGTAATCACTGTTTGGTGCATTTTTATATTTACTACCCAGTTTTATAATTACATCCCATTTATTATTTCTTAAAGCCCATTTTCTTGTCAAGCCTAATGCATCCCTCCTAGGAAAGATTTGCAGCCAGTGAGCGGTGAATAACAACTTGACCTTGCACAGGTATTTCTAAAAAAAGTATAGCTGGGCTAGCCATTTTCACTTGAAAAAATTAATATCTGGGCTAGATATCGGCTTGGGCTAGGCAGACCATAGCCGCTTGATTAATACCTGCAGCGATGTTTTCGTTGTTGTTCGGAGGAGAAAACTTAATATCTGGGGTAAACATCGAAAAAATCTGCAGTGCTCACCTCAAAAACACAAATACTGCTCGAGCTTCTTTGTCCCAGCTGTCGGCCGCTTCTTGTGCAATTATATCGTTTATTGACTAGAGTACATAGGTTGATAATGGTGTGGGACCGTGATGTCAAGAAACCAGGAGGAAGCAAATTAAATTATATACATATAGGTAAAACTGTGTCTATCATAGCTTGCCACAGAACTAGTTAAGGCTTGCTAAACATTTAACGGTTTAAAAGTAAGTAAAAAATATGAAACAAATAAGGGAGCCTCACTCTAATATAATAAGATGATCCAACGGTGTGATTGCGAAAATATGCATTTATGTGTCCTCAGCGAAAAAACAAGCAGTTCAGCTCACTTCAGTATCTATATATATTGAAACATTTGTTATTTTTGTCCAGGACACATGCAATCATATTTTTTCAATCCCTTCGTTGGATCATGTTATATTATAGGTGTGGTGGTTCAGTATTTTTCAGTATTTTAAGAACTTTTACGTCGAAAACCTTAACTAGTTGGTGGCAAGCTATTGTAATCCATATACACACACACACACACACACACACACACACACACACACACACACACACACACACACACACACACATATATATATATATATATATATATATATATATAATAAGGAGGCACTTGCGTGCGTGAGGCTATGGACCTGGTGGGTCCCCATTGTCATCCTATCCAAGTAAAGTCATCTCCTCGCTCGCGCGCGCTTTCCGACCGAAACAGTCAGCACCGGCCGCCCGCTTCCCGGTGCAGGCGATTGCTCCGCCTTCAAGCGACACAAGTGTCGTCCGTCAAATCCATCTGCCGCACACATTAATGATCTGCGGTTGCGAGGTGGCTACTCCGGCGCCACCGTCCGTCCCTCCACCGCCCACCATTGCTATATAAAGCTGCTGCGCGGCCATAGCGCGATCATCCGCATCCGTTCCTTTCTCCTGTCCACACCACTACTGCCCACCATGGCTTCCTCGTGCTCCAGCGCTCTTCGTGGCGGCGGACGGCGGACCACAAGAGATGACAGCCATAGCGCGAGCAGCCGGAGGCAACGGCGTCCTAATGGAGAACATGGTAGTCGATGATCCGGCGCCAACCCCTCCTCTGCGCCATCCTCGCGGTGCATTGCACCATGACCATCGGCGAGCCCGTGCCCAATATATGGGCAGGGTGAGGCGATGCATGAGGAGCAGTTCCGGGGCGCGAGGCGGCGCCGCCTACAACCACCATCTCCTCGAGAGCACTGCGGCGGAGGAGCAGATCGCCCGCAGGCGGGCGGAGCGGCGCTGCTCGACTCGTGCCGCTCCGCCCGCAAGGCCGCCTCGGCGCTGGCGGTACCACATGCGGGTGGCGTGAGCTGCGGCCGCCTACAAAAGGCTAACAAAGAGGCGATAAAGCGGGCGAGCCTTTGTTTGGCGAGACCGAGGGGAGGCGAAGGATAATGCCGGCTCCGGCGAGTCCCGCTCCGTGGCGTCGATGGCGCCCTGCTACGCGCCGAGCCCGTGGCGCCAACAACAAGCGAGAGGACACCGCCCGGCTCCACGAGGCCCGCTCCGCCAACAACGAGGCGAGAGGACATCGCCGGCTCAGCGAGGCCCCACCTACCATCAGCGTGGGGAGGATTTTCCACCGCTCATTGGCGCCGCCCGCCCGACAGCGAGACGAAGGACATCGCCCGGCTCGCGAGCCCTCCCCGCTGCCAGCGAGGCCCGCCACGAGAAAACAAGGAAGGGTAGAACACGGTGGTCGCGCCGCGCTCGGGTCCAAGTAAGGCCACCGCTGCTACCCTCGGTTGAAGCCAAGCTAAGCGAGTTGACCATTGCGGTCGGTTAGCTTCTTGGCGGCGCCGTGGAGTCGGAGAAGCTGCTGCTGGAGAAAACGCTACTTCTACTTAGCTGCTGGTGCGGTTGGCTGGTGACACGTGGGCCCAACAGGCCACATGTCGATTCATAACTGCACTGCGATTAAATCAATAAACTTTCTGTTGGCTCGGCGGGACACAGGTGGGTAACCGGTTAATTAATTATACCTCAGCGCACCCTTTTTAGTTTTTTGAAAGGAGGATGACCCCGGCCTCTGCATGCAGGAGATGCATGTGGCCTAAACACCCTTTTAGTTGAAGAATGTATGAAATGTAATGAAATCCGGCATGCTTATATGAAATCCGACCGTGTATGAATGAATTTATTTCGGTTAGTTCGAATTCCTGTATCACTGGCATCGGATGAACATGCAAAACAATACGTACTAGCATTATTCCTAGGGTGATCACCACGTTTGTAGCAGTTTCACATGTACTCCCTTCGTTCCTTTCTAGTCTGCATACAAGTTTTGTCTGCAGTCAAAGTATCTCTACTTTGACCAATCTTATACAAAAAAGTATGCACTTTCATAACGTGCGAAGTAAAAAGGAACAGAAAGACAAAGAGTTTGAGCAGCTTTTTAGCGTTTCTGTACATTGCAATCAAACACACAGGCCTGGCAATTCATAGATAACATTCATAACAATCGATGATTATGCATCTCAGCGACTCACATGTGAGAGGCAATATTTACTTCACAACTAAAGAATAAAGAAAAAATTAATCGCCGCTGCTGACAGCAAAGGGCGTCCCATTCGAAAATATCGAACGCATATCTTGCTAAAATCAATGAGCAAAATTTGGCAAGGTTGTCCCATTCCAAAATATCAAATGCCTATGATTGTGGAATGGGCAGGGTTTTCCATCAGTTCGGACATTGACATGGCACCTCGTGCTAAATAAACCAGCTGTTCTTTTGTGCGGTTCCACAAAATCAACCAAATTCGGCGCTTAGCTTGTATGATTTAAGCCCTTATATGTTGCAATGCCTTGAACTGATGGGCACCTCCTTTCTTGTGGTGGAAATGAATGATTCGATGTATTCATGAACATTTTGTGCAGTTCCCGTTGAAATCAAGCTGAGCACCCCTGTTTGCACAAATACAAAAAAGTGATTGGTATAAAGCAAACTGTACTATGAATTAGCAGTTTCAACAGGCACATACATGGTCCATGTAGAGCACACTTTTAGAAAAATGGAACTCACGGAAAGAATCCTAGAACAACATTGTACTCGCGCATCACAGCAAAAAAAATGGAATTTGTCGGTCCTTACGAGCTGAAGTTAGTTTGGTCTTGTGGGGAGTAATGTAACCATCCTTCAACTGCTCCTTACGATGAGAAGATAGATAGGGCTTCTTCATCCTGGCATAATCGGAACTAGTCACTTCACATACTCCATATTCTTCTTGAGAGGAAGATGATCCTGTTTGCTTTCGAAAAAAGGAAAGGAAATATTTAAAACAAGCACAGATGAAGCACTTCTCAAGGACAATACCACTCTTTCATGGCGAGTATCTAAGCAGTAGCACAACACCAATAGAGATGACAAAGCTCAATCATATGGATGAAATCAGTGGGTGAGTACCAACATTTGTCAGGAGGCTGATTGTGTAGAGCATACAGATGAAGCACTTCTCCGGAACCATCTGTTGCTATCTACGGGGGTGGCCATGCTTACTATATACTCCTCGATTAGTTTAATGTTTCCAACATCTTCTTGTGCAGTTCCACTAAAATATATGGTATCTTCAAAGAAGATCCCTGTTTGCACAAGTAGAGATAATTACGTATGGCATCAAATCAGTGGCAAAACAATTGCTCGTTCCAGCCATAGCAATAAATTAAGATGCAAAACTATATCATTACTTGTGTCATCACAGTTCGATGCTTCATTACATCACGGGAGTTGATTTTGTTTTCTTCCGCTTGTTCTTCCCTTCATCACTTGGTTCAATAACATACAAGCTTACGCCTTCAATGTAAGATTTGGCATGTCAATTAGGGAGCAAAAGTATAGTACTAAACTTAATTTTTGATGAAAGTGGAAAAATACAGGCCGTCGGTTGTGAAATATCCTTATCTTACCTCAATGGGATATTACGATGCACATCTGATTGGAAGTCTTGTCTCCATTTGTGCAGTTCACTAAAATCAAGCAACATTATCGTACAAGTAGCACAACATATGAAAGCACCTGCGAGAATCATGTGAAAGAAGGCTAATCTTGACCTCTCATGATGCAGAATTCAAACAACTCACAAGAAGAAGATATGAACCAAATTAGCCTTAGCGGATAGGAAGTAAGATCTCCTCTTGTGCAGTTCCACTAAGATCAAGCAATCAAGCAACATTGTCGGTGTGATATTTTGGTTGAACTGCACAAAACACTCTTAAAACAAAAGTGTTTTGTGCGGTGCAACAAAAAATCGAATAACAACGAGATGAAGTAGATAACCTGTTTACACAGAGGTGCAAAGGAAACAATTAGTGGTCAATAACGGTGGATGACACGAAGCCAACAAAATAAGCATCTACCTTATCTAAATGGGAAAGAAAGCAAGGCAGTAGCATTTCTCAAGCGGTGGCATTGATTAATATTAACATAGAGAATATATTAACAATAAAATTCATTAAACATGTAATTTGCTTTTAAGCGTGGCATTACATCAATTTTCAGTGGCATTATTAGAGGTGTTTGTTTACGAGGGACATTTTGGTGTAGGGACTAAAAAACTCCGTGTCGGTCACATCTAAACCAAGCAGGAGGGACTTTCGGGACTAAAGTGGGCATTTGGGACTAAAGAAAGAAGACCCGAGGGAGTATTTTGGTACTTTTCAACAGTTGCCCTGCCACGCATCGCACCTTGTTTCTATTAGTTCATTACTAGGGGTAACATGGTCTTTTATCATGTCATTTAATAACCTCTAGTCCATGTTTAGTCCACGGAACCAAGCAGGTAGGGACAAGGGAGTTTTAACCAAGCAGGGCCTTAGATTAACAACAGCTAATGAGTTGCAGGGACGGTGGGCCGCACCAGCACCATGTGCATCTACCGATGTCTTGTGGTCATGCGATCTGTTGCAACAAAGAACAAACAACCAAGGAGCATATTTGTGTTGGTCCCAGTTTTGTTATCTTTAGACACCTTTCCCTATGTGGCTGAGCAAATCTAGTCTGCTCAAACTCTGACCTTGTCCCTTCCTTTCCTTTTGAACAAGTACTTTCGCTCCTTCCTTTCCTCTTTGAACCACATCCTAGATTTATGCGATACAACTTACCCCACTACTTTCCCCATTCCTTTCCTCTTTGAACAACGTCCTAGATTCATGCTATACAACTTTCCCCTTCATTTCCTCTTTGAACCACGTCCTAGATTCATGCTATATACAACTTTTCCCTACTTTCCCCATTCCTTTCCTCTTTGAACCACGTCCTAGATTCATGGTATACATGCAGCTAGAGTAATGCATGTGGAGTAAGTAAAATATACCTTAAGGTTCTTGGGGCGTGGTTCGGTGGGCAACAGAGACTGACTGCGAAGAAGAAGGGTGGAGGCCCTCCAGCGCCGCCGCTAGGTGGAAAGTGAACAACAGCGCCTTGTAGTGGATTCCCTCCCTCGCCGGCCGGCGGCAGCGTTAAGCCTCCTTCCCTTCTTGGCGGACGGATCCTGCCGGCTCTTTGAGCAGCAGTGAGGGAGAGAGAGGCCAGCGAAGTCTTGTTTAGATCTGGAGAGGGCGAGAGTGTGTGAAGAGCAACTAAAGCGGCTGAGGCTCCAGTGAGAGAGGCGAGAGAGTGTGAAGAGAGCAACTACAAGAGCTGAGGCTCCAGCGTGTATATATATCTTGGGAGAGAGTGTGAAGCGTGCAAACCCTAGAAAACATTTTGACCAGTCAAAGAATCCTCTGGCAAAAATTATGCTCAAGTGTAGTTATCGAACCGAGACCTCAAATTTGATGGCGAGCAGGCTAACCAGCTACACAACCCTCCGTTATGTTCAACGAGAGGAAAATAACCTTTATACATTCCTGCATTCGTGTGACAGGCATGCCGTGTTTTGTGTGTGTGTGTGTGTGGGAGTCATTAGGATTTCAATCATAATCGTGCCAATGTGGCTTTGGTGGTAAGACTATCCACACTGGTGTAGAAATAATGCAGCCTTAGTCACCTTACCTCTCTCCACGTGATACGTTGGGTCCCACCAGTCGGAGGGTGAAACAAACAAATTAATAAGAAAAATTAAAAGCGCCCGGTGATGTATCTTACTACCTCACACATCTTGCTACTGCTCGGAACCTTTGTCCAATTGATCCCTCTGTTCGCTCACGTACTATTTTGAGTGAATCCTTATTATAACATGCACACAAATTTTGGGCACTTGTATTCAACTTAAGTCGGTGTGCCACCGTATCTCGTATACTTACTCCCTCCGTCTAGGTGTAATAAGTCACGTTAGAAGGTGCAGCGAGACCAAGGTGTGTGCGTGTGCGTGTGTGTGTTTAAAACATGTGTGTGTTAGAGAGTGCGACAGATCGACCTACTCCTCTGAGAGATATGGTGTGTAGTCTCGATTTTAGCCATGAGTCGGTGCATCCTTTCGTTCAGGCGTCTCCGGTAGGGACATCGGACAGCTGCCACGCCCGCTCCTCACCAGCTGGCCCACCCAAAGCCCCTCCATCGCCATGTGCCTTCCCGCCTTGAAATGGTCAGCGCCGCTCCAAAGAATCGGTGCTGCATTCATGCCGGGCAGAGCGGACACGACCTCTCCTTTGGCGCAAGAGTGATGGTTGCTTCGTCCGTCCAACTTAGTGTTGGGTCTATGTGATTTGTGACTCATTGGTCTTTATTCTTGAGGTGGTAGGACTGCTGGATGTCCCACGCTTTCGTGAAAGGAGGTAGTAGATTAAAATTTCTCCATTCTTACAGCGGAGGAGTGCAAGAGTAGTGAAAACGCATGAGCTCGGTGATTACATGGCCCACCTCACATTATCACCGCGTGACACCTAACTCTTTACATAGTACTCCCTCCGTTCCTAAATATTACTAGATGAGTCCCAGCGTTGCTTGCATGGAATGATATATCTCTCTGCGCAAAATTATCGATTTCATAGAACTAAAAAAATCTATAACCGCATGACAAATGTGGTAGCCAAACTAAATAAACTCCCATCATCATTTAGATCATCCACGTAAGGAAAAAGATCAATAACTCCTCTTGCATAATGGGATTATATTTTCTTTTTGACATGTTAATGGGACTTAAAAGCTCACTTACATGCATGCTACGATGCATGCTTGCATGCAAACATGTTGATGTGATTTAAAACCCACTCACATGCATGTGCCACGGTATTTCTGCATGCTTGCATGTGGCTTAGTCTTGAACCTCTCAACGTCTAGATCAGGCGGCTATTATGACTGATTTACTTCATCTAACAGCTCGTCAATTTTGATGATGTGGCTCAAGGAGAGGATAGAGAATTCCTAGTAGTGGGGCTAGCTATTACTAGTAGATAAGTCTTTGTAGAGATTCCACTAGGTGAACTACATATGGAACAAAATGAATGAATCTACACTTAAAATGCATCTATATACATCCGCATGTGGTTAATGGTGAAATCTCTACAAAGACTTTTATTTAGGAGCGGAGGAAGTACTGATATAGTACTAATGCGTCTGTAATTTATCAGCGAGATAAATTTGTACAATGCTATGAAGCTTCAGCTCGGTTACATGTATCTTCGTCCAAGGTTGCCCGTTGCAACATTTCATCAAATACAAAGGAGACTAACATGCATGCTATTGCATATCAATGATTGACAGATCATAGCAAATATGTACTCCCTCCGTTCCAAAATAGGTGTCTCAACTTTGTGCAAACTTTAGTACAAAGTTGTACTACTACTAAAGTTGACACTTATTTTGGAACAGAGGCAGCTAAAGAAAAAAACGATCCATGCAGTCCCTAGCCCTTGAGCGGTGAACCTGACCAGGTCTTCAATTTCTTTGGCAATATTGAGCTTCCTAATAAATGAAGTTTGCAACCTTTTGACCATCGGATCATTTTGTGCAGTTTCACCAAAATCGAGATGAGCATCCTGTGGCAAAGAAATTAAAAAAGCGTGATAGAATAAGATTACTAGGACTAGTTGATGAGACATAAACTCATCACAAATACAGATCGTAGAAGCCGGTAGAGGTATTAGGTATGTGCGGGGCAAAAAGTAGAAATATCCACGAGGGAGTGATGTGGGCAGCTGGAGCGATGGTGCAAGCCGGTTGTAAAGGGAGTTGTACACGAGGGGCGTAGCTCAACCTTGAGGAGGCGGCGGGAGGCGGCAAGCTGCTTACGTCGCGGCGATGAGCAAGGGACGAAGGAAACCTCACCGGCTTTGTGAGAGAAAGCGGCGGGGACCCCTGATCGGGATGTGCCGACGGTGGGTTTTCGCCATCGGCGGCAACCACTACATCTACACTAAGCATCCACCCCTTCCCCAAGCGGACGTGATCCGCCGGGATGTTAGAGATGTGGCCCACGATCGTTTTGTGCGAGAGAGTGTGAAAGAGCAACCTGACAAGCAACCATGTAGGCTGGCCCGTCGACTATGTATATAGTGGGCGGTTTCCTTTTCTCTCCATATGAACCTATCATATTGCGTCGTGCCTTGAAGAAAAAAATATATTTATAAATGACGCGGCACCTACTAACCTTGCGCTTGGCATCTCCAAAATATTAACCTTGTGATTGGCTCTTCGCCTCTTCGGGAAGTCGAGCAATAATGGTAATGCAGTATATATCGTTCTGGCTATATGAGACCAAATGAATTGTTGCACGTCCACCATGTGGGCGAGGGTCGAGGGGCGAGGGAGAGTGCTACTACATACGGAACAAAATGACTGAATGTACACTCTAAAATACGTCTATATACATCAGTGTTTGGAGTATGTACTAGTAGTTCATATTGAAATCTACTAAAGGACATATATATTCCAAACAATATGATATAATCTCTATAACCAAGGTAGTAGGGACAAGGAGTAAGCGGAGGAGTAGTAAATTTTTCTCCTCGTCCTGTGAGCCACCAGCGCATGGGGCGGGGAGGAGCAAGCTTCACCTCATCATGCGAGCCACCGTGCCCATGGGCGGGGAGGCGGCGTACTAAGCAAGCTTCTCCTCGTTCTGCGAGTTGTGGAACACATCAAAAGTACTCCGGTGTATAGAGCCTTGCCTCTAAGGTAGGCCCCACATGGTTTGCCTCTTTTTAATTTAACATACAGCGTCAAGTCGCAATTTGTTTGTTCACCCATGGTAGGCGATCCTCCCTCCACCAAGTGGACAACGATTACGTGCCAAATTACCACGTGGGCTGCCTTTTTCGTCTGAAATGAGGCTCCACCGTGTACCAGCGGGTGTGCTTGGGAAAGAGGCAGAATCGTGGACCGTGCATGCACCTCTTCTCTTCGTGCACGTCCCCCACCTATGTGGGTGTGTGTGAGAGATACAAACCGCGTTAAGTGAGTGTTTTTGTTTTGTGGTGGGAGGTGGGGGCGGGGTGGGGTTGATTAGTGAATTATTTGTGGGAATATGTGTCGATGACATCTCAAACAAAATTTTGCATGCAATTTGTGTGAAATGGAGGCCTATCCATATCATACATAGAGGTCGGGCAATCCACGAGAAGAGAGGGAGGGTCATAGCTATCGATAGAGTCGAAGAGAGGATCAAGTGGGTGGGTGCGAGATCGATGAAGAGATCCATCGAAATTGTGTGTGTGCAAGTCAAAGATATAGAGGCGGTGGCCTCTTGAAGCGTTAGAGGGCACATGTAAAGTTTGTGTGTGGCGGGGAGACATGACTTGGCGCTTGATGTATCGGTGTGTGTGTGTGGGGGGGTGGGGGGAGGGGTAGGCAAAGGCCTAACTATAGAGGTAGAATGACTTCGTATATGTGTTGAGAAGGAGAGACCCAGCTATGTCTTGAGGGAGATCGGTCGACATCCATACATAACTAAAGGACGGAAATATGATGGGACGGAGAGAGGGAGAGAGAGAGAGAGGGAGGAGAGGGAGGAGAGGGGTAGAGTCTGGATGGGTGATGGAGTTGCTTCTCGGGGATGTTGGGAGAGGCCTACTAGACAAGCGAGGTGGAACTGCAATGTTATCAATAAGAGTGGGGATGTGTTTACGTGTGTGCCTCTGCGTGATAGATCTGTCGTGCGCATCCATTGATGATGAAGGGAACCATGTGTTTGGTAAGCAAACCTAACTAGATCGGTAGATCAATTGTTGTTTGTTGGAGGAAGGGAGACACAACTAATGAGGTAGATCGATCGATGTGTGGGTAAAAGCGAGTTATAAGGACCTAGCTGGCTATATGTATAGAGAGAGATCGGTCGGTGTCGTCCATTTGTTAGAGGTAAATAAGGCCCAGTGAGATGGATGAGCAGAGAGAATGGAGCTAGGAGGTGGTGCGAGAGGCCCAACTACTAGCTAGATAGGGGAGGAGTGTGCGGTTGTGAGATCGATGAAAATAGGGCGAGAGTTTACATGTGTTTCGACCATATGAGAGACACGAGGCAAGGACACATAAGGGCGAGATTGAAGTTGTGTGTGTATCTTGTAGGCAGGCATCATTTGGAGAGGTTTATCGACCGGTGTGTGTCGGAAAGGAGTTGTGGAGACTCGGGAGAACGACCTAAAGAAAAAAATGAATGTGCCGGTGGATAGAATGCCGAGGGAGGAGGAGGCGAGGAGGCGTGTGCATGCGAGAGAAAGTTAGTGGTAGCTACAAAGGCTAGAGGATTGTGTGGGTGTAAGAGACTAACAAAGATCATAATTTGATATGAAAGCGGTTCATATATTTGAATAGGAGATCATAGTGTTTTAAACATTGCATGCATGAATATAGCGGTGATACGTCTTGTGCACATGTTATACCATAATGTGATAATGCATGGCGTTTGCAACTCACAGCTAAATGCGAACAATCTAAACCATACTATACATCAAACAATCTCACATTTTATTTGAATTTGTGATAATGTGCGGCGTTTGCAGCTTACAACTAAATATCGAGCAATCTAAACAATACTATATATCGAACATTCTCACATTTTATTTGAATTTGTGGTAATGTGTGGTGTTTGCAACTCACATCTAAATACTTGTAGGCGTGAGGGGGGCACCATACATAATGTGATAAACACATTATACATATGAGACATGGTTTAGATTATGAAGATCTAGCTAGAGCTAGAAATGTAATGTGATTTGAAATCAAAATAAAGTGGATTCAAAAATCTAGTTCGAGTTCATATAGTACACATAGTTCATATGTAACTTGAGACTAATCATGTGGTGTGCTGTGAAGATAATACACAAGCGATGGTTTAACTTGACAATAATGATGATTGTAGATCTTATTAAAACAGAAAGCGAATTCAAATGCTTTGACTTCACAACAATCATTCTTGTAGATCTGATTCAAATTTAGTTCATATTGAGCGGTAGTATATCGTTTGGAATGCACTAAAGCGTTCATTTGAGTAGTAGGTTGCATGCATTATACCGTGAAATATTTTAATTGAACATAACATGAATTCAAAGTTTTGAATGACATTTGTAGTCGCATTGATTTGGTACGATTACCGTTAGGCTTGTCAGGAAATTTCAACCAGCGCCTTGTTAGCGAAATATTTAAGATATATCTTTGTCTCGTTGTGCTCGACAACTCCTCCATCTCAACCAGCGCCTTGCTATTCCGAAATTACAGCGGCGAAAACTCCCACCTCTGTGAAATCCCGACCGTGAAATGCCGTGGTACCCCTGAACCGAAGAACCGCCTCAAATCGGTGGGGGTACTTTCATAACTACCCACATTTTGGACCAGCGCGTCTCTAAGCCATGGTTCCCCACTGCCATCCCATCCACCCACCCATTCGTACACGAGGCCGCGAAAACCCGCGCGAAACCCCACACCTGCTCCGTCGCCACCCAGCCGGAGCCTCTTCCCGACAGCGTCGTCTACAGCAACACCTCGGCGTCCCTCATCCACCGTGCGGATGAGGATCCATCGTCGATCTCATCGTCCGCCGGTTCAGCCACCCGTCCTCCACCTCCAAGGAGCTGCCCGGCGTTCCCCTCGTCTTCGCGCCACCTCCATTCCCACCGCCGTCTTCACTGCACTGCCGGAAGAGCATCATCATCACCGTTTCCTCGGATGAAGCTGCGGCCTAATCGGCGCCACCAAAGAGGTTGTACACTAATCGCGCATTTTCTTCTTGATTCGATCTCACGGTGCTGCGGCGCTCGGTCCCGAGCCGACGGTCGCGACTCCATCCCAGCGGCGTCGCCAGCCACTTCCTCCATGGCGTCGCTCCCTCGGCGGCGGCGTCCACATCGATAGGAGCTCTGTTGCTTTAGCTCTCGCTTCGCGCTGCTGCTCTGCTCTTGCTCTCGGTCCCTGCTGGTCTACTCTTGCTATTGCTCTTGCTCGCGCTCTGCTCTCGCTCTTGCTCTTGCTTGCGATGCTACTCCGATTGGCTACACTTGATCGTGAATCGACTTTTGGGTCGATCGATTTTCAAGGGTGGGCTCTTGGGGTGAAGGAAGAACCAGCCATGGGGAGGAGGGCTCGCGGAGAGGTACCCACTATCTATCTTAGGGTTGAGGATGGGGCGGTGGTGCGCCGGCGGTGGCGGGCGTTAGCGAGGCGGTGGCGTGGGGATCACCGGAGAAAAGCTTCGGCACGGGGGGCTAGAGGATGGTCGAGGCGGCGGACCAGCGGTGGTGAGTGTTTTGAGGCGGACGGAGGCGCACCGCCCGACCACAGGCGGCGGGGGCTGTTGTTTGGCGGTGGTGGTGGCGGCTCGAGGTGGAGGTTGAAGATGAACCGCAGGCCCTTGATTTTGTATCCAACGGCTGCAAAATAGGTGACCGAAGATGAAAAATTCAGTCGACCGACGTGTAGCCTCACCTTGCTAGTGCGTTCGGTTTCGACGACAAAATTCAGTTTCGACGACAAAATTCAGTTTAAACGATTAGGTTCAGTTTAAACGGTTAAGTTCTGTTTTGACGGTTAAGTTCGAGAGATGGCGGCTGATGTATTTTACATCTAGCACTTTGTGGTTATGTATTTTATGTCATGTATTGGAGATGCTATTAGAATTCCACTCAGGTTAACGTTGTTCGTTGTCTCTCTTGTCTGCTTCAGCCTCGGTGTCGTACAACTCACGGAGCTGCTCCAACAACGAAACCCTCCATCCCAGTGAGTAGTACCTTGGGTTCCATCTCCGGGCGCCTAAGATCTTCTTCCCTCCTCCGATAGCAAAGTCAGCGGAGCATCCTCACCGCCAACCCAATCACGCTGAGATCGACATGGCCGCCAAAGAGGTTGTACACTTGTTGCATCTCTTTTTACTCTACATGTTATATATATTGTCCCTTGAGCACACGGATTTGTTCCTTTAGTGTCTCCTTGAAAGAAAAAAAACGTAGGAATTTTAATTTTCACTTGTCCTCCTTTTCAAATTCCTATTCATGAAGCACAAAACTAAGAGATAGTAGCATAATAGCATTATAACCGTACATTTTCTTGTGGTTTGACTTAATCTCACCATGCTTCTTTGCATCCATTGATCTTCCAATTGCTGTGAATCAAACACCCAGATTGGCAGAAATCCTGTGTTTTTAAATTCTCTGTTTTGCACGTGCATTCCTATCCTATTCCTGTCTATTTCCTATCCCTGCATTGTTGGAATCCTCCAATTCAAATGAGCCCTTACAGAATTACTTCTCTTATAGATAGTTGTCAAAGAAAATCTTGTGTGGTTTATCCCGCTCCTGCTGCGCCGTCGTCCACCCCAGATCAGCTGCTCCAACGACAGAAGGGTCCAGCACAGCAGGGATCCGGCCTCCGGACTATCTTTCGCCGCCTCAGATCTTCTTCCCGCCCTTGGCAGCCATGAAAACTGCATTACCATCATCAACCGGCGAGATGACCTCGAGGACTACGGGTCCGCAAGAGAGGTCGCACTCTTTCGTGTCTGCTTCGTTATACATCGCTTAATATTACATGCTACTTTATCGTCTTGTTCACCGATTAGACTCTGAGTCAGCTCCAAACTAATGGTCAAACTTGAGTTTTTAAATGGTTGTGGGGTACATATCGGGGCCGCTATCAATAGTATCTATCTAATATCTGGTTAAACTCCGGTGTCTACTATGAGTTTCATGTTGGGTGGGAAACAAACTGTAAAGAAGCCATTATCTGTATTTATTAACTGAAGCCATTATCTGCCTGCTATTATTGGTTTTGGGTCTATCCACAGGTTGCTACCATCACTCTGGATTTCTGCATGCACTCCTTATATAATCTCACTATGTTTTATTTCAATGCATAACAGTTATTGTAAACAATGGAACTGAACATGTAGAGCAAAAGAGACGAGCCTTGCGTGGCAATATAATTTCATGCATACGTCGCTCCATGGTAGGCGCAAAGGCGCCCCCCTCCACGCATTTCGGATTGTAGTCGAGAGGAAGATATCTTATCTGAGGGGGATTCAGAAGGAGAAGATAACTCCTATTTACCCCCTGAGGTCTTCGCTCTAACTTGGCATGTTGATGTTGGTTATATCATGCATATGGTGTCTTGCATTGCTTACTTTATACATCAAATATGTCATCTGCTTAGTTTAGACATCCTTTGTGCGAATGCCATCTGTTTAGTTTATTCATCGTTTATGTGAATTATGCAGCGCCACCTTGTTTAGCCGGACATCATATATGTGAATTTTGCAATGCCATCACCTTAGCAGTCATCTTATATGTAAATTATATCAGGACATCCTTTTTTCGTTACATATTACATTTGTCAACAATGTTAGTACATTCAACTGCTCTTCGTGTGCATCAGCCATTTGACACGGTGATGGCAAATTCTGGAGTGAAAACAAGGTCTTCTGAGCAGACTATGCTATCTGACGAAGCGCATATCTCGCTGGTTACGGATAGCTCCTCAGAGGAGGATTCAGAGACAGATGACCAGTCCTATCCCCCCCCGAGGTGTATGCTCTAACTTGGCAGGGTTATGTTGCTCATATCGTGCGTATGGTGTCTCGCATTGCTATGTCATTTGATTAGTTTAGACATGCTTTGTGTGAATGCCACCTGTTCAATGTCTAATTACCATATATGTGAATTATGCTTTGCCATCTTGTTCTAAGACATTATATATGTGAATTATACAATGCTATCTTGTTGCAAAGGCATTATATATGTGAATTATGCAATGCCATGTTGTTTAGCCAATCATCATGTATGTGAATTATATCATGCTATCATTTTTTTGTATTACGTGTTCCATTTGTCGACAACGTTTGTATATTCAACTACTCTTCTGTGCATCAGCCATTTGAAGCGGTGATGGAAGTATCTGGAGTGAAAACAAGGTATTGAGCGAGACAATGCTACCTTGAAGCAGACATCTTGGTAGCTCTGAGAGCTCCTCGAAGGAGGATTGAGGCCGATGACCAGTCCTATTTCCCCGAGGTCTATGCTCAAACTTGGCGAGGTTATATTACCCATGTCATGCATGTTGTCTTGCATTGCTTAGTTTTTACATCATATATAGATTGCCATATGCTTACTTGCTTACTATATAAATCATATATTTGAATTATATCATGCCATCATTTTTACATAGTACATACACATCATCTATCTAAATTATGGCATGGCAACCCATTTAATAAAGACATCATATAGTTATATCATCTCATCTGTTTAGTGTTTACAGTCATCATATTTAGAATTATGGCATTCTATCCATGAATGTATGTGAATTATGGCATGCCAACCTATTTAATAAACACATTATATAGTTATGTCATGTCATCCTGTTTACATAGTCTCATATTTTGAACTATGCCTTTCCATCTTTTTTAGTTAGCCATCATAATGTGAAATTGTGTCATGCTATCTTGTTTAGTTAGCCATCATATATGTGAAATTGTGTCATGCTATCCTATTTGGTTAGACAACATAAATATGAATTATTTCATGCCCTCTTTTATTCCACACTATCCATTGCACCTTTCTATCATACAATGTCTATACTTTCCATTACTTTTCTTGTTTATCAGCCATTTGAATTGGAGAGCGTGATGGCAGTATCTAAGGGAGTAACTACATGGTCTTCAGAAAAGATAGTGCTACCAGTTGATGCAGATAGAACCACGGTTGTACTTGCCCAAGGACCAGATCCACCACACATAACCCGGACTCTCATGATTGTACCCCTACCGGTTGGACGAGAGAACCAGCTACACCTTCTAACCCCAACCCGGCGAGATAGTAACCAGTTCAGTTGACACATCACCTTCTCCACCACAGAGCACCCAAACACGGCGGTTAGTAAAGGGAACTGCAGTGCCCAAAGCACGAGGACCACCACTCGAATCCCAACTCAACGCTTAAAGGAGAAGAAGATTTGTTCTCGAGGTCGGGTTACGTAGCTATGGTTCATACTCCTTTGCTCTTGCATTCTTGTATTTACTCATACCAACTATTTTCAAATTTGAAGGATGGAATTGAAACTCCAATGTCGCATAGCAGGTATGTTTTAAACCTGTTTCTTTAAGCTGGTTTCTGTTGTAACCTGCTCTATGTTGATTTCAGTTTCAATTGAATAAACAGTTACGTTCTCATGTCATGCACATTACAAGTGTTGTTATTGCTCTATAGTTACCCACACTTATATTCTGTCTATTCTGCTTTGTCTTGAACAAATATTATTTGAGCTGTGTCTCTATCTTGATTTGGCAACAAAAACTAGAATGATATAGACCATAAAGTGACCATGGTACATAGATATATCTTTGTTTCATGTTGTTATCTGTCCACTTTACTCTTGAACTCATTTACCAAAATGAGTTTCATATAGAACATAGTAAACATGTGATGTGTCTCCTTGTTTCTCTTTTAGAATGCGGACAAAATATTGGAGAAACGATACCGCATTATCCAATGGTAAAGGAAGTAATGCAGATAAGGTTCAAGATAGTGAGAAATCCTGTTGGTCTCCAAGAAAGCTGATAAAATTATCTTGGCGACGGTGAGGGAACCCAAAAGTCCTGTCTTGATGTAGTGTTGATTCTTGGCCACTCTACTTTGGCACAAGCTCTTGAACTCGCTGCTGAATCAGTTCGTCTTCTTGAGTCTCAACTTCAAGTTGAAAGACATCGATCAGATATCTTTGACGAGGAAAGTGAAGGAATGAGGAAGTCCTGTAGAATTCAGATGCATATTTTACGGTGCAACGACAATATTTGGAGGATTTAAGCGCCAAACAAGAGAAAGTTAATAAGCTTGCTAAGCATCTTGCCAGCATTATGGGTACCTAGGATATTGTTTCTTGAGATCTTCTGAAGTGGTTTCAGTTCTGGATTTGTTTTGCTGCGGCTTTTATTTGCGCTGGTCGCCAACTTTGACAACCAGTGTATATGATATGCTGCTTTGTTCCCTATATTTGCACTGGTGGTGAACTTTGATGCCTAGTGGATGTAATATGTGTAACAGCCGTGATAGCCTAGCATAAGTTGCATGCTTATTTATTTCCTTGTTGTCTTGTTTATTTGTTTGCTTGTAGTCAGTGCAGTTCTTTTTAAAACTAGGCCACAATAACCATGGGCTAATATTTACTGTAGTGACACTGGGCCTCCTAAGGGTCGTAGAAACAATGGGCCTTCTACGGGCCATAGAAACAATAAACCTTCTACGGGCCGTAGAAACAATGGGCCTTCTATGGGCCGTAAAAACAATGGGCCTTCTACGGGCCGTAGAAACAATGGGGCTTCTACGGGCCGTATCATCAATGGGCCTTATACGGGCCGTATGACCATAACGGGCCATCGTTAATAGGCTGTATTTGATGACGCTATGAAAATGACCCAATGTATTAACGGACCACAAACGGGCCGATGTAACCACGGGCTGAATTTGGCCCTAGCGAAAATAGCGATGTGGGCCGTAAGTAAGCGAATCTTTGAAATGAGCCCAAGAATAAATGGGCTCGAGAAGGCGAAAGATAACATTTGCTGGAAATGGCCCAACTGAATAACGAGCCCTTAATGGGTATAAAGTGATATACTATTCATTACGGGCCAATTTCACACGGGCCGTTAATGGGTGTAAAGTGATACACTGTTCATTGCGGGCCAGTTTCACCACGGGCCGTTAATAGGCCAAGAGTTACATAGGGCCTCATATGGGCCGAAATATGTCATGGGCCATACATGGGCCAAAAAGTGAAAAGCAATTTGGAATCATATTGGATGGCCGGATGGCGCTCTTGGGCCTAATTCGGATAGGGCGTAACGGGCCTTGGGTTAGCGGGCCGTAAATGGGCTATATGCGAACAGGCCGTTAACAAGCTTTCCATGGGCCGGCCCGCCACCTTCTTACCAAGTCAAACAGGCCGACCTTTTCACAGGAATGGGCCTCTGTTGGGCCTGCACGTGTCGACGTATAATAGGCGCCTTCTGTCCAATGAGTGGATGACATCTGTCCCAACGATGAGTCGACACGTGTTTCCTCCAGCCAATGATGATTTTACCGTGGAAAATCCCCATTGGTCGGGCTGATAACGGGTTCTCGGATCAAAACCTGACCCGATAGCTTAATGGTGTTTCGTTACGGTGGATGCCGCGTGTCGGTCACCCTTGGCGAAAAGCATACGTGACGCGATTTATCGTCATGGAAGTGGACATACGTGATGATAATTTTGGTAATGTCATGGAACACTTCTCGACAACCAGGTATGACTATCTTGATTACTGTCATAAATTTGTCATGGATGTACATGCATGACAAAAGCGCGACCTCTTGTGACAAACACGTATCATCACGGAAGTGTATTTTTTTGTAGTGCTATATGAAAAACATGGTGCTACTTTGAAGCACAATATATGAGACTCAATACATGAAGAACAAGGTGCTACTTTGAAGCACAAGTGTGGAAAAAGAGATAGTAACATTGCCCTTTTTATTTATTTTCTTTTTTTGGGCCTTTTTTTATTTTTAGCCTTTCTCTTTTTTTTGGGCAATGCTCTAATAATGATGATCATCACACTCCTATTGATTACAAAATAAGGATTACAACTCAAAACTAGAACAAGATATGACTCTATATGAATGCCTCCGGTGGTGTACCGGGATGGTGCAATGAATCAAGAGTGACATGTATGAAAAATAATGCATGGTGGCTTTGCCACAAATACGATGTCAACTACATGATCATGCAATGGCAATATGACAAAAGTAAAGTATGTCATGATGATGATGATGAACGAAACGGTGGAAAGTTGAATGGCAATATATCTCGGAATGGCTATGGAAATGCCATAATAGGTAGGTATGGTGGCTGTTTTGAGGAAGATATAAGGAGGTTTATGTGTGATAGAGGGTATCATATCACGGGGTTTGGATGCACCGTGAAGTTTGCACCAACTCTCAAGGTGAGAAAGGGCAATGCAGTGCAAGAAGAAGCTAGCAAAGGCGGAAAGGTAAAAGTGCGAATCATCCATGGACTCAACATTAGTCAAAAGAACTCATATACTTATTGCAAAAATTTAGAAGTCATCAAAAATCAAGTACTACGCGCATGCTCCTAGGGGGATAGATTGGTAGGAAAAGACCATCGCTCGTCCCCGACCGCCACTCATAAGGATGCACAAGCAAGGTATACTTCATGTTTCAAATTTGTTAGACAACTTTAACCATACGTGCATGCTACGGGACTTGCAAACTTCAACACAAGCATTTCTCAAATTCACAACTACTCAACTAGCATGACTTTGATATTATCACCTCCATATCTCAAAACAATTATCAAGCATCAAACTTTTCTTAGTATTCAACGCACTCAAAAGAAAGTTTCACATGTCTTGAATAGCAAGTATATTAATATTAAGCAAATTACCATGCTACTAACGAATCTCAAAATAATCTAAGTGAAGCATGAGAGATCAATAGTTTCTTTAAAACAAATCCACCACCGTGCTCTAAAAAATCTAAGTGAAGCACTAGAGCAAAAATTATCACGCTCAAAAGATATAAGTGAAGCACTATGAGCAAAACTATCAAGCTCAAAAGATATAAGTGAAGCACATAGAGTATTCTAGCAAATTCCAATTTATGTATGGATCTCTCAAAAGGTGTGTACAGCAAGGATGATTGTGGTAAACTAACCAGCAAAGACGCAAATAATACAAGACGCTCGAAGAAAAACACATATCAAGTGGTGAATA
>JAHIAM010005977.1:0-24271 GCA_021605205.1 Aegilops longissima
ATGTCAAGTATCTTTTCCTTAGACCATGAGATTGTGTAACTCCCGGATACCGTGGGAGTGCTTTGGGTGGACCAAGCGTCACCAGCGTAAGCTGGGTGACTATAAAGGTGCACTACAGGTATCTCCGAAAGTGTCTGTTGGGTTGTCACGGATCGAGACTGGGTTTTGTCACTCCTTTTTACGGAGAGGTATCACTGGGCCCACTCAGTAATGCATCATCATAATGAGCTCAAAGTGACCAAGTGTTTGTGTAACGCCCCGGATTCGATGCGCCAGGTGTCTGCCAGTTATTCGCTATCGTTGCCATGTCATGGCTTGCGGTGTCTATCTTTTCCATGTCATCATCTTTATTTCATATCATATCATCATGTGCATTTCATTTTGCATACGTGTTCGTCTCATGCATCCGAGCATTTTCCCCGTTGTCCGTTTTGCAATCCGGCACTCCTATGTCTCCCGGCGCCCCCTTTTACCTCTTTTCATGTGCGGGTGTCAAAGCGTTCTCGAAATGCCCGAGGTTTGTCAGCGGCCTTGGTATAGCACGGTGAACCGCTGTCAAGTTCGTGCCATTTGGAGGTCGTTTGGTACTCAACAGTTAACAAGGTAACGCGAGCCTCTTTGTTGCAGCCCAACACCCTTTCAAAGTGGACCAAAACCCAACTAACTTCTCTCCATGCTCTCGGTCGTTCGATCCGATCGCGTGGCGAAAACCGCACCTCATTTGGACTCTCCTAGCTCCCCTACCTATAAATATGTGCATCCCCGGATTTTTCGCGCAGTCAAACCCTAGCCTAGCTCCTCCCGCGCGCGGACATATCCGCCCGCGGCGAGACGCGTCCATCCAGCGGCCCGTCGCTGCAGCCAATCGGCGCGCGACACATCACCGCCGCCACTCTACCCCAACCCAGCGCGCCCGTAGCCACCCGGCCACCAGCGCGCCAGCCGCAAACCCGCTAGCCCATCAGGGCCCGCCCGGCCGATCCGCCTCCCGCCGCCGCCCGCTCTCGCCGCGGCTCGGCCCCGCCGCCCAGCGCCGCCCTCGGCAGCGGCTCGCGGAAACCAGCGCCCGGCCGCCCGCCGCTCGGCCGCTCCGCCCGCTCCGCCGCCTTCTCCTCGGCGCCGGCCGCCTCGCGCCTCCTCCTCGCCTCGGCCGTCCCGGCCGGTCGCCGGCCCCCGCCGGGCGCCGCCCGGCTGCCCTCGCCCGGCCGCCCCGGCCCGCGCCGCCAGCGCGCCCGCGCCCGTGCTTGCCGTCCCGGCGGATCCGGCGAAGACCGGCGGATCCGCCTCCGGCCCTCCCCGGCCTCTCCCCCCGACTCCGGCGCCGAACTCCGGCGAGCCCCGATCCGGCCTGCCTCGGTTCGCGTGCCCGCGAGGTTGACTTTTCCCCTCCCCCGAAATCCACTAGGTCCTCGTTATTTTGTTATTTTCGTGCATTTTCTTCGCATCGTAACTCTGTCATCGTTGCTTCGTTTTGCGCGTGTAATATGTCAAAATGTTCGTCTCGAAGAGTCGATCATTTCATCTCATTCCATCATTTTCATTTGAGCTCATCTTGATGCCCGAAATGCTGTTAGAAGAGTGCTATGTGATGTTAGTTTCTGATTTTTATCAGAACTTGCACTTTTGTCATTTTTGCCATGATTGATGTGTGCATCCTATGAACTTGAGTCATACATGTGTTTTGTAATATGCCATGCCATCTTTCCATTGGTGCTTGCTATGTATTTTTGTGATCTATGTGGTGACTAGCACAAGCATGCAAACTAGGTGTCTTGATGTTGCTGATTTCAGCCCTGTTTTGCTGATATTTTGATGCCATGTTAACTTGATGCTACAGAGTTATCCATGCATATTTTGAGATACTTCACTAAGGATGTTTTGTTATACATGTTTTGCTCTATCCATCCATGCCCTTTTTTGCAATTATGGAGTGCCATAGCTTGAGTCAATCGAGCTCTACTTTTGCTTCAAAATGTTTCTGGCAGATTGTTTACAGGTTATTCTATTTTGCCAAGGTTGTTGTGGTTGATCCTTGCATGCTATGATGTTGTTCTTGCCATGTATAGCTTCTATGCCATGTCTTATTACTGTTGGTTGCCTTGCCATGCCATGTATTGCTCTGTGGTGAGTGGTTCAAGCTCACCAACATGCCTACTGTCGTTGTTCCTGCAATGTTTAAATCTGTAATATAACTTGCCATGTTTACATGGGTGCCATCATATCTTGTGATCCTTTTTGGCTTATGGTCACTAAGGACTTTTGTTCTATGCAATTAGTAGATTCATGCCATGCCTTTGTTTGCCATGATAAGTTCCTGTAGCATGTTGTTTCATAGCTCTAAACATTGCAACTTTGATGTTATTTTACGCAAAGTCTGGCTGTTATTATTTGCAATCTTGCCATGTGTTTTGAGCATGTTCTAGTTGTTTCTGGAGATAGCTCAGTGCTCATGTTTTGTAATGCTTTACCTGTACATCATGCCCATGCCTTTTGTTATTACATTGAGGTGATGTAGCATATTGTTTTGATGCTTGTAATATGCCTAGTTGCTGTTTTGGACAGATTGTTGTCATATCTTGTATTGTGTGTATGTGTTGAACCGTTGCTCCGTTTTGAGTGTGCTCTATATGAAACTTGCTTGATTTTGCATATAGTTTTCATATTATCATGTTGCATCCTTGTTTTGAGGTGTTTTCTTGATGTTTGTATGCATTTTCAATCAATGCCATGTTTAACTTGTTTTGCTCATATCTTCTAGACCGTAGCTCCGAATCTATTGAACTTTATATGTAACTTGACTAGAATTTCGTGTAGATCATCGTGGTGCATCTTAACTTGCTTTTTAACAACTTGAACATAAGGTCTATTCAGATCTGGACCAATTTCGAAATTTGCATATGAGGACTTACCGGAATTGTTATATGTTGTTTCCAGCCTCATTTAAACTTGCCTTGATGTGTTGCTCGTGTTTGCATCATCTCTTGCCATGAGTAGCCTCATCTAGCTTTGTCATGCATCATGCTTGTTGTGCATCATGCCTTGTTCATGTGTGGTGTGTTTACCTATGTTGTGTGCTTCTTCTTATTAGTTCCTGTTGCGTTGCGATCGTGAGGATTCGTTCGTCTATGCTTGGTTCGGCTTCATCCGTTCGTCTTCTTCATGGACTCGTTCTTCTTCCTAGCGGGATTTCAGGCAAGATGACGGCTACCCTGGATCTCACTACTATCATTGCTATGCTAGTTGCTTCGTTCTTTCGCTATGCTGCGCTACCTATTACCTGTTTATCAAGCCATCCCAAATTGCATGAACCTCTAACCTTTGTTACCCTTCCTAGCAAACCGTTGTTTGGCTATGTTACCGCTTTGCTCAGCCCCTCTTATAGCGTTGTTAGTTGCAGGTGAAGATGAAGTTTGTTCCTTGTTGGAACATGGAGATGTTGTTCCTTGTTGGAACATGTTTACTTGTTGGGATATCACAATATATCTTATATTATTAATGCATCTATATACTTGGTAAAGGGTGGAAGGCTGGCCTTATGCCTGGTGTTTTGTTCCCTCTTGCCGCCTAGTTTCCGTCATATCGGTATTATGTTCCCGGATTTTGCATCCCTAAGCGGTCGGTGATTTATGGGACCCCCTTGACAGTTCGCTTTGAATAAGACTTTTCGGCAAGGCCCAACATTGGTTTTACCATTTGCCTCACCTATGCCCTTTTTCCCTTGGGTTTCCGGGCCGAGGCCATCTTTATTTTAGCCCCGGGCCAGTTCTCCTTCAGTGCTGGTCCAAACCGGCGATGTCCGGCGCCCCAGAGCAATCAGGGTTTATGCCAACCCGGCGTCTGGCTCATCCGGTGTGCCCTGAGACCGAGATATGTGCAGCTCCTATCAGGATTTGTCGGCACATCCGGGCGGCTTTGCTGGTCTTGTTTATTCTGTCGAAATGTCTTGTAGGCGGATTCGAGACTGATCGGGTCTTCGGGGAGAAGAATATCCTTAGTTGATCGCGAGCTTATCATGGGCTAAGTTAGGACACCCTGCGGGTATAAACTTTAGAGAGTCGTGCCCGCGGTTATGTGGCAGATGGAAATTTGTTAATATCGGTTGTAGTAAACTTGAAGCAAACTCTTCTAAAATACACCAACCGTGTGCGTAACCGTGAGTGTCTCTTTTGAGGTTGATCGAGAGAGAGAACACGGTATCTGGGTTATGTTTGGCGTAAGTAGGAGTTCAAGATCACTTCTTGATCATTACTAGTTGCGACCGTTCCTTTGACTCTCTTCTCGCTCTCATTTGCGTATGTTAGCCACCATATATGTAGCGCTGCTGCTGTCCTCACCACTTTACCTTCCTTTCCTCTTAAGCTTTGCTAGTCTTGATACCCATGGTAATGGGATTGCTGAGTCCTCGTGGCTCACAGATTACTACACCACCAGTTGCAGGTACAGGTTTGCGATGTTCATGGCGTGAGGCGGCTTGCTTGCTTTGAGTTCTTCTTACGCTTCTTCTTGATCGGGGATAGGTTCGGTCGGCAGCACTGGGCTAGCGAGGTGGATGTCGTTTGAGCTTCTGTTTATGCTTCATCCGTAGTGGGATGTTGATCTTATATATGATGTTGATGTACTCTTGTGTCATTTGTGCCTTATGTATGTATCCCCACTATTATGTAATGTTGATGTAATGATATCCACCTTGCAAAAGCGTCTCAATATCGGGTCTATCCTTGGTGGGACCGTCGAGTTCCTTTTGGATAGGGTGCATATTAGGCGTGACAAGTTGGTATCGAGCCTCGACCGACCCTAAGGCCCCTTGATTGATCGTGTAGTTTGGCGTTGTTGAGTCTAGAAGAAAACTATTTTGGTCTAGTTATATCGGAGTAAATTCTTTTACTCCTCAGCCCCTAAATCGCTCTGGTAAGGAATCTTGGCGTAGGTGTTTTGAATTACTCCTCTTCCTTCAATTTTTTTCTTTAGGATCACGCAGTTGGTTTTCGATCGTTGGCCCTCAGCTCTTTTCATCCGATGCATTTCTCGTCAAGTCGACTCGAGCCTCTTCATCTTTGAGATCAATCCTCGATTGTTTTTCCCACCGCCCTCCCTTCTTCTTTTCGAACTTGGTCCGTAATTGAGTATCCATCCTACTCGTGTGAAGTTTTGCTCTCTCCTCAATGATTTCAACGGTGTTTTCTCTTCAAGATATTAAGTCGTTTTCCCTTCAAGTTGCCTTTGTTTTCCGCCCTCCTACCCTTTTCTTCCCGGAGTTTGAGTCTGTTTCGACCATCAATTTCATTACGTGTGGAGTATCTTGATCTTCCCTCAATTATTTCAACGGTGAATTCGTTTTGTTCGACATTCTGCTTTTCTTTTCGGTGAACTCAATCCAAGATTTTGGTGTTGATCATATTCTTTCTCTCGGCTCAAGTGTTACTGTTTACTCTTTACGCCTCTACTTGATTATCCTTCGGAGTGCTCAAGACATATCAGGAGATTCGTCTATGTTCTAATTAATTGAGGCTGTCACCTCATTCAAATATTTCATTTGTTCGGTGCATCATCTATCTGTTCGTCATCCCTTTTCAGCGGTGTTTTTCTCTTGATGGGCCCTAACCCCGGTCTTTTCGAGGATCTTACGACTCTTCTAATTATTCGGAGCCATTCTCAATTCTTTTCAAGTGTGATGTAGAATGAATTTCATCAGTCACATGCCTTTTCCAAGATCGATTTCAAATCATTTCATTGTTGGTTCAACCTCTTCGCTTTTCATTTTTCCGGAGTATCTCAATAATTTTGGTGCTGTTTCTCGTCGTCCTTGAAGACCGAAGTAGAGTTTCTCTTAAATCTTGTCCGTTCCCCCGGAGATTCATGGTGCTAGCTCGATGTTATTCTATCTAGTTGTTTTCTAGTCGTGCAATTCTTTTCATCCATCCGGAGTATTTCAGGAGTTGATTTCTGTTTCTTTTCACCGGAGGCCATCATTCTAGAAGAATTCTTCGCCCTCATAATTTCAGCTATCGTTCTCTATTTATCCCGATGCTGCGTTCAAGTGTTCTTTAATCAGATCATGATCTCTTTGTTCTTGAGCATCTAAATCCCCTCTAGTTTATTTGTTCTTCTAATTCTTCCCGGTGATTCACCCTCTTTCATCGATAATTTCCAAATTCTTATGGTGGTTCGTGCAAGATTCTTTTCCTTGTTTATCATATTAATCCATTCGTTCTTTTCAATCCTACGGTGGTTCATTAAGACTTTCTCAAGTGTTGCGCCATATTTCCCTTAATCCTTTTCAAGAGAATAAGTATTATGCAAATCCATTGCTTGTCATCAATTTAATTTGATGAAGGATAAGCATACAATAAATCTTATTCTTATTTCATCCAAGTGATTAATCCTTTTCTTCAGAATTTGTTCTTGATGAATAAATTCTAGTTCCAAGTCTTTTCATCTTTTCTTATCCGGAGTTCAGTTTTCCTCGACCATCTCGTCGGAACCTCCGTCTAAATCAACGCAAGGCTTTAGTCTTATTCTTTCCTCCTCCATTCTATCTCATCATCTTTTTGTTACCGGAGTTCTTCATGGTGGTTCTTCATGATTTAATTCATTCTTCAAGAATTCATCAAGATTTTGTTGGTGGAGTTCAAGTATCTTTTCTTCTCGCATCTCGAAGTGCAATTAATTTCTTCGTATTCTTTTGAAGTGGAGTTTTGCATTTCTTCGTTCTCCTCAGCTATCCAATCATTTCCGTTTGTGGTTGGTTATCACCTCATAATTTTGAGATGTTATCCATAAGTCCACATCAAGCTTATTCTTTCGTTGTTGATTTTCTCAACAACTCCGTTCAATCCTTCCTTCTAAGTTCTTTTCATTCAAATTCTTTCAGTTCTTTCCGGAGGCTTTGCGTTGTTCATCTCGTCAAGTGCCATCCCATCTTCGAAGTTCTTGTTCTATTCTTTCCATTTTTAGCAAAGTGCTTTGGAGTATATCGTGTTTTTTCCATGAGCATTTGATTCTCGTCATTCTCGTCGTTCCTCTCTTTTTCTCGAGTGCTCTCGATTCTTTGCTTCTTCTCTTGAGTTCTTGTTTCACCTCATCCTTTTTCCCTTCCGTCTCGGTCCTAAGATCTCGGGACGAGATCTCTTGTTAGTGGAGGAGTGTTATGCGCCCGGATTGATCGCGAGTGTCGCCAGTTATTATTTGTCGTTGCCATGTCATGTGCTTGCGTGTCTCTCTTTGCCATGTCATCATCTACATTTCATATCATGTCATCATGTGCATTTCATTTTGCATACGTGTTCGTCTCATGCATCCGAGCATTTTCCCGTTGTCCGTTTTGCAATCCGGCACTCCTATGTCTCGGCGCCCCTTTTACCTCTTTTCATGTGCGGGTGTCAAGCGTTCTCGGAATGCCCCGAGGTTTGTCAAGCGGCCTTGTTATAGCACCGGTGACCGCTGTCAAGTTTCGTGCCATTTGGAGGTCATTTGGTACTCCAGCGGTTAGCAGGGTAACCGCAAGCCTCTTTGTTGCAGCCCAACACCCTTTCTAAGTGGCCCAAAACCCACCTAACTTCTCTCCATGCTCTCGATCGTTCGATCACGATCGGCGTGGCGGCTCCGCACCTCATTTGGACTCTCTAGCTCCCCTACCTATAAATATGTGCATCCCCGGATTTTTGCGCGATCAAACCTAGCCTAGCTCCTCGCTGCGGACATGTCCGCTTCGCCCGGGACAACGTCCATCCAGCGGCCCCGTCGCTGCAAGCCAATCGTACCGCGACACATCACCCGCCGCCACTCTCCCCCAACCCGCGCGCGCCATGTGGTACAGCCACCCGCGCGCGCCCAGCAGGCCAGCGGCCCATCAGGGCCCGCCGGCCCGATCCACCTCCGCCGCCGCCCGCTCTCCGCCGCTTCGCCCCGCCTCGCCGGCGCCGCCCCGGCAGCCGAGCTTCGCCGAGCCGTGCGGCGCCCGCCGCTCCGGCGGCTCCGCCGCTCCGCCGCCTTCTCCTCCGGGCCGGCCGCCTCCCGCGCCTCCTCCTGCGCCTCCGCCGTCCCGGCCCAGTCGCCGGCCCCTCGCCCGGGCGCCGGCCGCCCCCTCGCCCGGCCGCCCGGCGCCTCCGGCCAGCCCGCGCGCCGCTCGTGCTGTGCCGCCGTCCCCGGCGGATCCGCGAAGACCGGCGGATCCGCCTCCTCCGGCCCTCCCGTCCTCTCCCCGACTCCGGCGCCCGAACTCGGCGAGCCCGATCCGGCCTGCCTCGGTTCGCGTGCCCTCGAGGTTGACTTTTCCCCTCCCCCGAAATCCACTAGGTCCTCGTTATTTTGTTATTTTCGTGCATTTTCTTCGCATCGTAACTCTGTCATCGTTGCTCCGTTTTGCGCGTGTAATATGTCAAAATGTTCGTCTCGAAGAGTAGATCATTTCACCTCATTGAATCATTTTCATTTGAGCTCATCTTGATGCCCGAAATGCTATTAGAAGAGTGCTATGTGATGTTAGTTTCTGATTTTTATCAGAAGCTGCACTTTTGTCATTTTTGCCATGATTGATGTGTGCATCCTATGAACTTGAGTACTACATGTGTTTTGTAATATGCCATGCCATCTTTCCAGTGGTGCTTGCTATGTACTTTTGTGATCTATGTGGTGACTAGCACAAGCATGCAAACTAGGTGTCTTGATGTTGCTGATTTCAGCCCTGTTTTCTTGATATTTTGATGCCATGTTAACTTGATGCTACGAGTTATCCATGCATATTTTGAGATACTTAACTAAGGATGTTTTGTTATAAATGTTTTCTCTATCCATCCATGCCCTTGTTTGCAATTATGGAGTGCCATAGCTTGAGTCAATTGAGCTCTACTTTTCTTCAAAATGTTTCTGGCAGATTGTTTACATGTTATTCAATTTTGCCAAGGTTGTTGTGGTTGATCCTTGCATGCTATGATGTTTTCTTGCCATGTATAGCTTCTATGCCATGTCTTCTTACTGTTGGTTGCCTTGCCATGCCATGTATTGCTCTGTGGTGAGTGGTTCAAGCTCACCAACATGCCTACTATCGTTGTTCCTGCCATGTTTAAATCTGTAATATAACTTGCCATGTTTACATGGGTGCCATCATATCTTGTGATCCTTTTGGCTTATGGTCACTAAGGACTTTTGTTCTATGCAATTAGTAGATTCATGCCATGCCTTTGTTTGCCATGATAAGTTCCTGTAGCATGTTGTTTCATAGCTCTAAACATTGCAACCTGATGTTATTTACTGCAAAATCTGGCTGTTATTATTTGCAATCTTGCCATGTGTTTTGAGCATGTTCTAGTTGTTTCTGGAGATAGCTCATTGCTCATTTTTTGTAATGATTTACCTGTAAATCATGCCCATGCCTTTTGTTATTACATTGAGGTGCTGCAGCATATTGTTTTGATGCTTGTAATATGCCTAGTTGCTATTTTGGACTGATTGTTGTCATATCTTGTATTGTGTGTATGTGTTGAACCGTTGCTCCGTTTTGAGTGTGCTCTATATGAAACTTGCTTGATTTTGCATATAGTTCCATATTATCATGTTGCATCCTTGTTTTGAGGTGTTTTCTTGATGTTTGTATGCATTTTGCATCAATGCCATGTTTAACTTGTTTTGCTCATATCTTCTAGACCGTAGCTCCGAATCTATTGAACTTTATATGTAACTTGACTAGAATTTCGTGTAGATTATCGTGGTGCATCTTAACTTGCTGTTTAACAACTTGAACATAAGGTTTATTCAGATCTGGACCAATTTCGAAATTTGCATATGAGGACTTACCGGAATTGTTATATGTTGTTTCCGGCCTCATTTAAACTTGCCTTGATGTGTTGCTCGTGTTTGCATCATCTCTTGCCATGAGTTGCCTCATCTAGCTTTGTCATGCATCATGCTTGTTGTGCATCATGCCTTGTTCATGTGTGGTGTGTTTACCTATGTTGTGTGCTTCTTCTTGTTAGTTCCTGTTGCGTTGCGATCGTGAGGATTCGTTCGTCGCTTGGTTCGACTTCATCCGTTCGTCTTCTTCATGGACTCGTTCTTTTTCCTAGCGGGATTTCAGGCAAGATGACGCTTCCCTGGATCTCACTACTATCATTGCTATGCTAGTTGCTTCGTTCTTTCGCTATGCTGCGCTACCTATTACCTGTTTATCAAGCCATCCCAAATTGCATGAACCTCTAACCTTTGTTACCCTTCCTAGCAAACCGCTGTTTGGCTATGTTACCTTTGCTCAGCCCTCTTATAGCGTTGTTAGTTGCAGGTGAAGATGAAGTTTGTTCCTTGTTGGAACATGGAGATGTTGTTCCTTGTTGGAACATGTTTACTTGTTGGGATATCACAATATATCTTATATTATTAATGCATCTATATACTTGGTAAAGGGTGGAAGGCTCGGCCTTATGCCTGTGTTTTGTTCCTCTTGCCGCCCTAGTTTCCGTCATATCGGTATTATGTTCCCAGTTTTGCGTCCCTAACAGCGGTCGGGTGATTTATGGGACCCCTTGACGGTTCGCTTTGAATAAGACTTTTCAGCAAGGCCCAACATTGGTTTTACCATTTGCCTCACCTATGCCCTTTTCCCTTGGGTTTCGAGCCGAGGTCATCTTTATTTAGCCCCGGGCCGGTTCTCCTTGAGTGCTGGTCAAACGGCGATGTCCGGCCCCCTGGGCAATCAGGGTTTATGCCAACCCGGCGTCTGGCTCATCCGGTGTGCCACGAGACGAGATATGTGCAGCTCCTATCAGGATTTGTCGGCACATCGGCGGCTTTGCTGGTCTTGTTTTATTGCTGTCGAAATGTCTTGTGGCGGGATTCGAGACTGATCGGGTCTTCCGGGGAAGAATATCCCGTTGATCGCGAGAGCTTATCATGGGCTAAGTTGGGACACCTGCAGAGTATAAACTTTCGAGCCGTGCCCGCGGTTATGTGGCAGATGGGAATTTGTTATATCCGGTTGTAGTAAACTTGAAGCAAACTCTTCTAAAATACACCAACCGTGTGCGTAACCGTGAGTGTCTCTTTTCGGGGTTGATCGAGAGGAGAACACGGTTTCTGGGTTATGTTTGACGTAAGTAGGAGTTCAGGATCACTTCTTGATCATTACTAGTTGACGACCGTTCCTTTGACTCTCTTCTCGCTCTCATTTGCGTATGTTAGCCACCATATATGCTTAGCCGCTGCTGCATCCTCACCACTTTACCCCTTCCTTTCCCTCTTAAGCTTTGCTAGTCTTGATACCCATGGTAATGGGATTGCTGAGTCCTCGTGGCTCACAGATTACTACACCACCGATTGCAGGTACAGGTTTGCGATGTTCATGGCGTGAGGCGATGCTTGCTTGCTTTGAGTTCTTCTTACGCTTCTTCTTGATCGGGGATAGGTTCGGTCGGCAGCTGGGCTAGCAGGGGTGGATGTCGTTTGAGCTTCTGTTTATGCTTCATCCGTAGTGGATGTTGATCTTATATATGATGTTGATGTATTCTTGTGGCATTTGTGCCTTATGTATATATCCCACTATTATGTAATGTTGATGTAATGATATCCACCTTGCAAAAGCGTCTCAATATCGGGATTATCCTTGGTGGGACCGTCGAGTTCCTTTTGGATAGGGTACGCATATTAGGCGTGACAGTTTGGTCACGGGATCATGCATTACAGTGCGAGTAAAGTGACTTGCCGCTTGAGATTGAGCGAGTATCGGGATACGCGTGATCGAATCTCGGGCAAATAACTATACCGATTGACAAAGGAATTGTATCTGGGGTTGGTTGAATCCTCGACATACGTGGTTCATCCGATGAGATCATCGAGGAGCATGTAGGAGCCAACATGGGTATCAGATCCCGTTGTTGGTTATTGACCCGGAGAGCCGTCGGTCATGTCTACATGTCTCCCGAACGTAAGGTCTACACATAAGGTTCGGTGGCCTTTAGGTTGTATGAATATGGTATGCAGCAAACCGAAAGTTGTTGGTCGGATGAGATCCCGGACGTCACGAGGAGTTCGAGAATGGTCGGAGGTAAAAAATTATATATGGGAAGTCAAGTTTGACCGCCGGGAAAGTTTGAGGGTCCACGGTATTATCTGGGACCACGGAAGGGTCGGAGGTCCACGGGTGGGTCCACCTATCCCGGAGGGCCCCATGGGCTGAAGTGGGAGGGAACCAGCCTGGTGGGCTGGTCGCGCTATGAGCCCTCCTCTGCGCCTAGGCTTGGGAACCGTGGGGAGGCGCCCACTTGCCTGGGGGCCTCCACCCCCTTGGCGGCGCCCCCCTGGAGATCCCATCTCCTAGGGCAGCGCCTAGGGACCCTATATATAGAGGCGGGAGGGAGGCAGCCGCACCCTGCAATTGGCGCCTCCCTTCCCCTTGCTACACCTCCTCCTCCGTGAGTCGCTTGGCGAAGCCTGCGAACTTCTGCATCCACCACCACCCGTCGTGCTGCTGGATCTTCATCAACCTCTCCTCCTCCTTGCTGGATCAAGGGTAGGAGACATCATCCGCTCCGTCGTGTGTTGAGCGCGAGAGGTGCTGTCCGTTCGGCACTTGGTCATCGGTGATTTGGATCACGGCGAGTACGACTCCCTCAACCCCGTTCACTTGAGCGCTTCGCTCGCGATCTACAAGGTATGTAGATGCACTCCTATCACTCGTTGCTAGATGAACTCATAGATGGATCTTGGTGAAACCGTAGGAAATTTTTGTTTTCTGCAGCGTTCCCCAACAATGCATCATGAGCTAGGTCTGCGTAGTTCTCTATTGCCGAGTAGAACACAAATCTGTTGTGGGCGTAGATGTTGTCAACTTTCTTGCCGCTACTAGTCTTATTTTGCTTCTGCGGTATTGTGGGATGAAGCGGCCGGACCGACCTTACGTGCGCTTCGTGAGACAGGTTCCACCGGTGACATGCACTAGTTGCATAAGGTGGCTAGCGGGTGTCTGTCTCTCCCGGTTTAGTTGGGCGGATTCGACGAAAAGGGTCCTTATGAGCGGTAAATAGAAGTTGACAAATCACGTTGTGGCTTTTTCGTGGGTAAGAAAGCGTTCTTGCGAGAACCCTATTGCAGCCACGTAAAAGATGCAACAACAATTAGGGGCGTCTAACTTGTTTTTGCAGCAATTGCCTTGTGATGTGATATGGCCAAAAGTTGTGATGAATGATGATTATATATTGTGATGTATGAGATCATGTTCTTGTAATAGGAATCACGACTTGCATGTCGATGAGTATGACAACGGCAGGAGCCATAGGAGTTGTCTTAATTATTGTATGACCTGCGTGTCATTGATTCAACGCCATGTAATTACTTTGCTTTATTGCTAAACCGTTAGCTATAGTAGTAGAAGTAATAGTTGGCGAGCAACTTCATGGAACACGATGATGTAGATCATGGTGTCATGCGGTGACAAGATGATCATGGAGCCCGAAGATGGAGATCAAAGGAGCTATATGATATTGGCCATATCATGTCACTACTATATAATTGCATGTGATGTTTATTATGTTTATGCATCTTGTTTACTTAGAGCGACGGTAGTAAATAAGATGGTCCTTATAATAATTTCAAGAAAGTGTTCTCCTAACTGTGCTGCCGTTGCTAAAGTTAAATGGTTTGAAGCACCGCGTGATGATGGGTGTGATAGACTCCTCGTTCACATACAGCGGGTGTAAGACAGTTTTACACATGCAAAACACTTAGGTTAACCAGCGAGCCTAGCATGTACATACATGGCCTTGGAACACAAGAGACCGAAAGGTCGAACATGAGTCGTATGGAAGATACGATCAACATGGAGATGTTCACCGACGATGACTAGTCCGTCTCACGTGATGATCGAACACGGCCTAGTCGACTCGGATCATGTAACACTTAGATGACTAGAGGGATGTCAAATCTGAGTGGGAGTTCATTATATAATTTGATTAGATGAACTTAATTATCATGAACATTAGTCTAAAATATTTGAAAAAATGTCTTGTAGATCAAATGGCCAACGCTCATGTCAACATGAACTTCAAACCGTTCCTAGAAAACCAAGCTGAAAGATGATGGCAGCAACTATTAGGACTGGGTCCGGAACACGAGATCATCCTCATAGCAGCCAGAAACAATATGTCCTAGAAGCACCGCTAGGTGAAGCACCCATCGAGAGAACCAAGGCGTTATGAGCGGCTTGGCAGTCTCGTCTTGATGATTACTCCCTCGTTCGTGCGGCATGCTTTACAGCTTAGAACCGGGGCTCCAAAAGCGTTTTGAGCAACACGGAGCATATGAGATGTTGAGGAGCTGAAAATGGTTTTCCAAGCTCATGCCGGGTCGAGAGATATGAAGTCTCCGACAAGTTCTATAGTTTTAAGATGGCGGAAAATAGTTACATCGGTGAGCACATACTCAAAATGTCTGAGTTGCACAACTTTGTCAGCTGGACATTAACCTCCGGACGAAGCGGTCATTGTGAGAATCCTTGATCGCTCCCACCGAGCTACAAGAGCTTTGTGATGAACTACAATATGCAGGGGATGGTGAAAGCTATTCTGAAGTATTTTCAATGCTGAAGTCAGCGAGAGTAGAAATCAGAAAAGAACATCAAGTGTTGATGGTCAATAAAACCACTAAGTTCAAGAAGGGCAAGGTAAGAAGAACTTCAAGGAGGGCGACAAGGATGTTGCAGCGCCAGTAAGCCGATTCTTGGGAAGAAGTCAAAGAATGGACCCAAGCACGAGGCTGAGTGCTTTTATTGCAAGCGGAAGGAGTCCTTTGAGCGGAACTGCCCCAAATACTTAGCAAACAAGAAGGCCGGCAACACTAAAGGTATATTTGATATACATGTAATTGATGTGTACCTTACCAGTACTCATAGTAACTCCTGGGTATTTGATACGGTGCCATTGCTTTGTAACTCTGGCGGAGCTGCGGAATAAGCGGAGGCTGGCGAAGGGCGAGGAGGCGATGTCGTCGGGAATGGTTCAAGGTCGATGTGATCGCCGTCGCACGCTACCTCTACATTTACCTCGGGATTAGTTTTAAACCTCAATAATCGTTATTTAGTGCCAAGTTTGAGCATGAACATTGTATCAGGATCTCGTTTAATGCGAGATGGCAACTCATTTTAATCCGAGAATAATGGTTGTTCTATTTATATGAGAGATATGTTTTATGGTCATGCTCCGATGGTCAATGGTTTATTCTTAATGAATCTCGAACGTGATGTTACACATATTCATAGTGTGAATACCAAAAGATGTAAAGTTGATAACGATAGTCCCACATACTTTTTGCACTGCCGCCTTGGTCACATTGGTGTCAAGTGCATGAAGAAGCTCCATCTGATGGACTTTTAAGTCTCTCGATTATGAATCATTTGACACATACGAACCATGCCTTATGGGCAAAATGACCAAGACTCCATTCTCGGAACAATGGGCGAGAAACCAACTTATTGGAAATCATACATACCGATGTATGCGGTCCAATGGCGTTGAGGCTCGCGGAGGATATCGTTATGTTCTCACTCTCTTGATGACTTGAGTAGATATGGGTATGTCTACTTGATGAAACACAAGTCTGAGACCTTTGAAAAGTTCAAGGAATTTTAGAATGAGGTAGAGAATCAGCGTGACGAAAATAAAGTTCATCGATCAGATCGTGGAGGAGAATAATTAAGTCCGAATTTGGTACACACTTAAGGAAATGTGGAATCGTTTCACAACTCACGCCGCTGGAACACCTCAAGCGTAATGGTGTGTCGAACATCGTGTCGCACTCTATTGGATATGGTGCCATCTATGATGTCTCTTACTGATTTACCGCTATCATTTTGGGGATACGCTCTAGGGACAGCTACATTCACTTTAAATAGGGCACCGTCTAAATCCGTTGAGGCGACACCATTATGAATTATGGTTTGGGAATAAACCAAAGCTGTCATTTCTAAAAGTTTGGGGATCGATGCTTATGTCAAAAACTTCAACCTGGCTTCGAACCCAAGTCGGAAAAATCGTCTTGAGAGGATACCCTAAGGAAACCATTGGGTATACCTTCTACCTTAGATCGAAGGCAAGATCTTTGTTGCCAAGAACAGATCCTTTCTGGAAAAAGTTTCTCTCGAAAGAAATAAGTGGGAGGAAAGTAGAACTTCGATGAAGTACTACCTCTTGAACGGAAAGTAGTGCAGCTCGGAAAATGTTCTGTGGTGCCTACAGTTGGAGAGGAAATTAATGATGATGATCAAGGTACTTGGATCAAGTTGCTCACTGAACCCGTGGGTCCACAAGGACACGTTCCACAGAATGGTATGGCAACCCTGTCACTGGAAATCATGTTATTAGACAACGGTGAACCTTGAACTATGAAGAAGCGATGGCGGGCCCAGATTCCAACAAATGGCTTGAAGCCATGCAATCGAGATAGGATCCATGTATGAAAACAAAGTATGGACTTTGACAGACTTGCCCGATGATCGTGACGATAGAAAACAAATGGATCTTTAAGAAGAAGGCAGATAGCGGATGGTAATGTTACCATCTATAAAGCTCGACTTGTCTCTAAAGGTTATCGGCAAGTTCAAGGGGTTGACTATGATGAGACTTTCTCTCCCGTAGCGAAGCTGAAGTTAAATCTGAATCATGTTAGAAATTGCGCATACTATGATTATGAGATATGGCAAATGGGCGTCAAAAGCGGCATTTCTTAGCGGCTATCTTAAGGAAGAACTGTATATGATGCAGCGGAAGGTTTTGTCGACCCTAAGAATGCTAACAAGGTATGCAAGCTCCAGCAATCCATTTATGGGCTAGTGCAAGCATCTCGGAATTGGAACATTCGCTTTGATGAGATGATCAAAGCGTTTGGGTTTATGAAGACTTATGGAGAATCCTACGTTTACAAGAAACTGAGTGGGAGCTCTGTAGCATTCCTCATATTATATGTAGATGACATACTTTTGATGGGAAATGATATAGAACTTTTGGACAGCATTAAGGCCTACTTGAGTAAGAGTTTTTCAATAAAGGACCTTGGAGAAACTGCTTACATATTAGGCATCAAGATCTATACGGATAGATCGAGACGCCTCATAGGTCTTTCGCAAAGCACATACCTTGATAAGACATTGAAGAAGTTCAAAATGGATCAGTCCAAGAAAGGGTTGTTGCCTGTATTACAAGGTGTGAAATTGAGCTCGGCTCAATGTCCGACCACGGTAGAGGATATAGAAGAGATGAGTGTCATCCCCTATGCATCAGCCATAGGGTCTATTATGTATGCCATCTTGTGTACGGACCTGATGTAAACCTTGCCGTAAGTTTGGTAGGAAGGTACCAAAGTAATCCCGGCAAGGAACAACTGGACAGCGGTCAGAATATCCTGAAGTACAGAAAGGACAAAGGACATGTTTCTCGTTTATGGAGGTCACAAAGGCTCGTCAAGTAAATGGGGTTCGTCGGCCTAAGCCGACACCTGATTTGGATGACTCTAAGTCACAAACCGCTACGTGTATATGTTGAATGGTGGAGCAGTATGCTGGTGCAGCTGCAAGCGAGCGTCGTGGCGGGATCTACATGTGAAGCGGAGTACATGGCAGCCTCGGAGGCAGCGCATGAAGCGATTTGGGTGAAGGTTCATCACCCGTGAGAGTCCTCGACTAGGGGTGTCGGATAGCGAACTATCATCTTTGGTGGGACTCAAGACTATGAAGATACAAGATTGAAGACTCCGTCCCTTGTCCGGATGGGACTTTCCTTGGCGTGGAAGGCAAGCTTGGTGATCGGATATGTAGATTTCCTACCATTGTAACCCGACTCTGTGTAACCTAACCCTATTCGGTGTCTATATAAACCGAAGGGTTTTGAGTCCGTAGGGCGAACAACAATCATATCATAGTCTAGCTTCTAGGGTTTTAGCCTCTCTGATCTCATGGTAGATCTACTCTCGTACTACCCATATCATCAATATTAATCAAGCAGGGTAGGGTATTACCTCCATCGAGAGGGCCGAACACTGGTAAAACTGTCGTGTCCTTGTCTCCTGTTACCATCCTCCTAGGCGCATAGTTGGGACCCCCTACGAGATCCGCGGTTTGACACGACATTGGTGCTTTCATTGAGAGTTCCTACGTATGCGTCACCTATAGGCCGATGGCTCCTTCCGATCATCAACAACGATGCGGTCGGTGAGACTTTTCTCCCGGACAGATCTTCGTGTTGGCGGCTTTGCCTTTGAGGCCAATTGGTAGGCCATCTGGAGCAGATCAGCTCGCCCCGAGCAATCAGGTCAGATTTGGAAGTTTGAACTACGGCCGACATCGCGGAGACTTGATCTTGACAGATTGAGCCACAACTAAGCAGCACAACATCTCGATGGGCGCGATCTGGCTACTGCGGCGAGCGGTGTCACGGAGGCGCTTACCGGTGCTGCTCCGACCCTTAATTGAGCGGCCCTGCCGATCGAGGGCGAGTGGTTGGACACCGCCTCGGGGCTACAATCTCTGGCGATTGGCGAACTCCATCGCTGTCCTTTGCGAAGATCGTGATTCAAGGTGCGGACTCCTCTCCGGACTCCGAACCCTCGGCGCCCCCTTGTCGAATCCGATTGGCGCGGTCATGGAGTTCACTGCCGCGGACATCTTTCCTTTTCGCCCTTTGGCGACATCTTGAATTCACTAAAGTATCTCTCTTTATCAGGAGAGCCCTGGCGGACTACGGCGGGGGAAGGTTGAGATCGACGGGCGGCGAAGAAATTCCGCGCCCACCGCCACCCACTTTGTAGCCCTTGTCGATGATTTAACCGACATGCCGACCCGACTCCGAAGACATCGGCGGTATGGGCGGCGATGCGGAGGCGACCAAGACCGCGCCTACAGGGCACTAGAAGGCCACCTCGTCATATGACATATACATGGTGGACATCCCAAAAGATAGGAAAGGAGATGGAAGGGCGGAGATGACCCTCAAGAAACAACCCAAGCGCGGCGTCAGTGGCGCTGTTCATCCGCCCGCGGTAAAAGCGGTGATTCCGGCACGGGAGACAATAACACCCCGGACGGTGCGAAGACAACCCCTCGGCGAGATTCAGCACGGGAGGAGGGAAGCAAGTCCATGCGACGGTCGCAGAGAAAAAGAAGGAAGGGCGATAATTATCGCCTCCCTTGACGATGAGGCAAGCCTCGGCGATGGCGAATTGGTGCGTGCTGAGGATCCCGCCGAATAGGGGCGTTCAAGCGCGGGCTTATGGCCATGGCAAGCAGCTGAAGAAAAAGCAGCAGCAGCTTAGAAGCTGACCAAGACCTTCTAGGCGGCAGATGGTGAAGTCCTTGCGGCGAAGAGTATGAACTTCGAGCGCCCGTCAAGAGATACCCCAAGCGAAGGCTGCTACCCCAATTAGAGAAGTAGCACCCAAACCTACATCACCAGCGCATGATCACGGCCGACCCGCCACCCGTGGTCGCTGACAGAGAGGCCTCTAGACCCTCCATTCAAGCCGCACTCCGGCGTCGCTTTCGAAAAAGTACCAAGGTGCGGGAAGCGCGCCGGACCTGCGAGACATATTGGAGAACAAGGCAAGGCAAAAAGATCGATCTACGGATCGCGTGGCGCCCACGACACGTGGCGATAACCGTCACGCCGGATACAACAATTCCGGCGGGTTGAACACGGCGAGACAAAGCTCATTTGAGCTGCGTCGTGATATAGCTCAATCTGAGCGCGCACACCACTATGCTTCATAGATGAAGTAATGGATCATCAAATCCCGAGGGTTTCAAACCTGTAAACATCGAATCATACGATGGCACAACAGATCCTGCGGTTTGGATCGGGACTACCTCCTCCATATCCACATGGCCCTTGGCGATGATCTACGCCATCAAATACCTCCCACTCAAGCTTAAGGACCAGCTCGGCATTGGCTCAACAGCTTGCCGCAGAATCAATTGGTTGTTGGGAGGACACTGGGAAGCCGCATTCCTTGATAAATTCCAGGGCACATCGTGCGACCACCGGCGCCGATGACCTCAGCCACATAATTCAGCAGCTAGAAGAATCGGCGGACAATTACGGACACGGTTCTAACCAAGAAAAATCAAATCGTTGACTGTCGAATGCAGAGGCCCTTGCAGCCTTTAAACATAACATCCATAGCGGTGGCTTGCCAGCACCTAGGACAGGAAAAGCGAAATCCATGGCAGCCCTCACGGACTCATGACCGCTTTTGTGCGGAGAGGACAACTAGCTGGCTCGGAAGAACAACGGCCAAACACCCGATAGTTGGATACCAAGGACAGCAATGGCAGGTCCGCGTCGCAACAAGCATAAACCCGCGTGCGGTGATAATGCTGAAGATCTGACGATGTAAATGCGGATTCGAGGCTCTAAACCGGTCGGCGGAAGAAGCCATTCAAAAAAATACCGGGGCCGTCCAACTTGGACCGAATACTCGATCGCTTTGTGCGGATACATGGCACCCCGAAAAACAATAACCACACCAGCAGGGATTGTTGGGTGTTCAAGCAAGCGAGCAAGTTAAGTGCGAACTCAATGACAAGGGCTACATAAGCGATGGCGAGGAAGAGCCCGACCGCGAATAATAGAGGACAGAAGGGCTTTCCCACACAAGTGCGGACGGTGAACATGATATCGCAACCCACATACCAAAAAGGGAGGCGGAAGCATGCACCAAGGGGCGTATATCTGGCGATGGAGCGGTCGTCGAAGTTCAACCCATGGTCCTCTGCCCGATCACATTTGATCGAAGGACCACCCACTAGCATCCGTCACGGCGGATTCGCGCGTGGTTCTTGATCCAATCATCGGCCAGTTCACCTCACTAGAGTCCTGATGGGCGGCGGTAGCCTGAACCTGCTTTATCGGGATCGGTCGCAAAATGGGCATAGACCCCTCAAGGTTAAACCCACAAAGGCGACCTTTAAAGCGTCATACGGGTGTAGAGGCCAATTATGCAGGCTCGATTTTTCGAAGTGGTCTTGGATCCCGGATAACTTCGAAGCGAAGAGTTAATCTTGACATAGTGTCGTTCATGGCGGCTATCATGCCTGCTTGGATGAACCGCATTGCAAAGTTCAATGCGGTGCCGCACTAAGCATACCTCAAGCTCAAGATGCGGGCCCTCGAGGTAATCACGGTCAATGGAAACACGAGCGCTCTCTCGAGCGGAGGAGCACACGCGTGACCCTCGGCGCGGAGGTGCAAGCTGCCTCTCACAGCAATTCTCAAGTCCGTCCACTAAGCGTCCGGACAACATCAAGCGCACCGGAGTAACCTACAACAAGACCGCTGTACGTTCCAAACGCAGCGTAGCAATCCGGCTAATCCCAGCCCTCGCGAAATTGCGAAGCCAGTACTACAGCGTACATAACTACGCTCTGGAGATACCATGGGCATAAGGGGAGGAGCACGACCACAGCTGCGCCCGAATCTTGGCTCAACCGCACGGGGCTCCCAATTGTGTCATTCTTTTTCTTTTCCTTCCTCTTACTTTCAGGACTCGGTTCTCCAGAAGCCATGTCCGGCATTCGCGCCGAATACGCGATGCAACAGCCAGGGAAGCAGAAAACTGCGTCGAGTGTCTAGGTGGTCTCTACTCACGAGCAGTATACCTGTTTTACATACCACACATAAACTTACCTGGAAGGACATGTCAGAGTCCGTACCTTGCTTATCGCACCATTTGTATCATTCTGCTTTTATTTGCGGTTTCTTTTTGAATAGCCAATATATAGCTTTTGCCTATTATTGCATTCCTTTCTTATCTATATATATGTTCATTTCATGACATGTTTGCACCCGTATACTTTAGTGCGGCCAATACACCGAGGCTTAAGTACCCCAAAAGTATGGTGTGATAAGTCGAACACTTTCACTAGTCGGCACCCGAACATATAGGATTATATGCATCGTCTCGAATCATGTCTTGGGTCAATAGTTGGGTTTGCGGCTCCCATGTTTTGGTACCTTACGTTCCGTTATATCGGTTAAGGTAGCGCTGGGAGAACTCACTGCGATTGTGCCCAGTTGAGCTGGGTTGAGCACCTGAGTGGAAAGCTAAAACGGCCGCCATGATAGAGGCGAGAGCGATCGCTGTTCGAGAGGTTTTTGGGTCCCTAAAGACTTATGCGCTTAGGCGAGTCGGCATTGTCCGGCCAAAGGCGTGGATAGCATGCGCGAACTCGGTCTTCGAATACTAGGGCTTCGCCAAAATTTAAAATTATAGAATTCTATGGCTAAGTGAGAGTGTTCAATAACTATAAGTCCGATTGCCTTGTTCGTTGCGTTGGCGCCTCCTCGACGGACCCAGAATGGGAACAAGGCGCTCAAGTTTATCCGAACACCCGGCACTTTTCGTGGCATGGGGCTGAAATAACGACTTGCCATCTCTCAAATTTGATAAGCGGCGCCTGAGAAGGTAATATTTTAAATTAACAAGCTTGCGCGCATATGAACAAGTTTTCAGCTACAGGATAACAAATGCGAGTCTATTCAAAAATTACATCTTTGGAGCACTCATCGCTATCTGGCGGGCACCCTTGAGGGCGCCCTCATACTACATTTGGGCTTGCGATGCTCCTTGCCCGCCGGTGGCCCGTCCGTCTAAGCTTCTCCGCATCCAGCCTGCCCGGTGCACTTTAGCGGGCAAGGGCCAGCAGGCACCTTCAATGCAGGCGGGCGGATGACTTCAATCCATGGACAGGTGTCCACCAGCGCTGCACTAACCGAAGTAGCTCCGGGCATGGCTTCCAATGGCCACGGCGAACTATGAAGCCCTTCATGGCCTGTTCGGCGACCTTGTGGAGCTCGACCAGCTGCTTCAGCTGGTAAGCTAAAAGAAACACCGGACGTTCGGCCTCAGCATCTTTGAGACGAACACCTTCTCCGTCGAGCTCCCCTTGCTTGGCAGCGGTAGAGCGTGGCAGCATCGGACACACTACAGGGCAGATCTGCGAGCAGCTCTGGAGAGCTCGGATTTGGGTAAGTACTAGATAATTGACTTTTACATTCTTGCTCTGCATAAAGAATGCCTTACCGCCTTGATCTTCTTTATTGCCTCAATCTCTGGAGGCTTTTTGGGCCTCGGCCTTAGCAGCTTTGGCACTCTCAGAGCCGAGGCAAGCTCGGACTCTCGGGTCTTGAGTCACGCTCAAACCTCATGTTTCTCCACAGAGCATGGAGCTCTTGCCGTACCTCCTTGACAGCGCCTCCCCTTCTCTCGCTCGGTGCGCTCACGGCCGCCGTTTTCGAACAGGACACCGCCTCCTTGGGTCACCACCTCGCTCGTGGCCCTGCAGTACTCATTATTCCTGTTATACATTGCAGCGAATCCTTTCTATAAGGTATTTCTTTAATAAGGTATTACTTACCTTCCTTGTCCTCGAGCTGCTTCTTGGCAAGGCCAAGCTCATTCTCGGACCGCTCGAGGCTCTGCTTCTTCAATGCATTGACCTCCGCGGATCGGTCGGTGAGGAGTCGGCCAGCGCAGCCCTGCATTCCCATATTGACATACTTATGTTAGACTCCTGCGTATATCTTTTTAGATCCTTAGTCCGGCTTTTCTTTCCGAACACGAACTAAGCATCGAGAACTCTTGTCTGTCACGGTAATATTTTTACATATTCTAAACTTACCTCAAGGCACGATAGAAGGCTGATGCAGGCTTGATCGGCCCACTCTTAGCGGACTGAACTTTACGGATCACCACACTCATAACAGTGCGGTGCTCCTCCTCGATGGGCGCTGATTAAGCGCCTCGATAAGCTATCCAGTGCCTCGGTTGGACATAGGACACGGCATCTTACCCTTCCTGCGAAGGACGCTTGCTTAGGACTTGAACGGCGAAGGTTCGGTATGGATCCGGACAAGGAGTGGGCTTAGAGCCCTGATGGTCTCGCTCCCTCGCGCTGGACTCGGGGAGGCTGCCTTGCGGCGTCTCGGCGCCACCTCCTCTTGACCAGGCCCTCCTCGGGGCCCCACCTCGGCGTCGTCCAGCGTGAGGTGAGGCGGCGGAGTAAGTACTCTCCACTTCCGGCGAATTCAGAGACCCTTTCGGCGCAAGCGGTAGCTAAATCCTTAGGCGGGCTGCATGATTGTTCGACATTAGAGAACACTATGCAATGAAAAAAAAAGCCATGGGTATCTGGACACCACGATCTCGCGAAACGCGCCCTTGTTAGCCACCTCCTCAATCGTTATCGGCGTTGGCGGAGAATCCGGAGGAAGGTCCTTCCTTCTTGGACCCTCGGCCTCCCCTAGTT
>JAHIAM010005978.1:0-34697 GCA_021605205.1 Aegilops longissima
CGTTTCCCCCCTCCGGTGCGGTGGCGGCGCCGTCCGTGTGAGGGCACACCGAGGCAGCGTGCGGCTCTTCGGACATGCCACCACACCACCCGCATGTATGAGGGCCGATGCGGCGGGCGGTGGCATTACTACCCCAGGGCCCCGTCCGCCCTAACCTGGGCGGTTGACCACGAGATCTACCTTTGACTTTGCGGACGGGCTTTGACGGTGGACCTCTCCACCGGTTGTGTCGATTCGACCCATAAGGACACCGGGAGCAACATCGGGACAAACCCACAGCTACATCCACTCCGTGTAGACCCGGCCAGCGTCCGTTTCCCCCTCCGGTGCGGCGGTGCGCCGTCCGTGAACACCCGGAGGCAGCGTGCGGGCATTTGCAACCGCCACAACACTTCCGGACTTGTGAGGCCGCCTATGCAAGATTTGGCGGTATGCTGGCCCGGAGGCCGCCCACGGTCGTGAAGCAGCGAAGAGCAATCGCGTAGAGGAAGTGTTGAGATACTTCTCCATCACGAAAAATTATGAAAAATTACCATCGGTCCTATAGCACATGTGCCCGTCATGTAAAAACTCATGATTTTATCGTGCTCCGGTATTTAATAATATTCACGCCGCATCGTTTCGCGAGCGTCTACTACCGTGTGTCATCGCCCGTCCGTGAGGGCCACACCGGAGCAGCGTGCGCCTCTTCGGACATGCCACCACACCACCCGCATGTATGAGGGCCCGATCTGACGGTCCGTTGGCATTGCTACCCCCAGGGCCCCGTCGCCCTAACCCTGTAGCGTTTGACCACGGATCTAGCCCTTTGACTTTACGCAGACGGGATTTGACGGTGGGCCTATCCACCCGGTCATGTTAGGTCAGCCCATCACGAACACTTTAGAGCAACATCCGGGCCACACCCCAGCAAGATCCCCTCCATGTGGACCCGGCGCGTCCGTTTCCCCCCTCCAGTGCGGCGGCGGCGCCGTCCGTGTGAGGCACACCCGAGCGCATGCGCCTCTTGGACATGCCACTACACCACCCTGCATGTATGAGGGCGGTGCGGCGCTCGGTGGCATTACTACCCCAGGGCCCCGTCCGCCCTAACCACAGGCGGTTGACCACGAGATCTACCCTTTGACTTCCACAGACGGGCTTTGACGGTGGACCTCTCCACCGGTCATGTTAGGTCATATCTGAACACTTTAGAGCAACATCCGGGCCACACCCACAGCAAGATCCCCTCCGTGTAGACCCGGCGCGTCCGTTTCCCCCTCCGGTGCGGCGGTGGCGCCGTCCGTGGGGACACCGGAGCAGCGTGCGGGCATTTGCAACCGCCACAACACTTCCGGACTTGTGAGGCCGCCTCGCAAGATTTGTGGTATGCTGGCCCGGAGCCGCGGCCACAATCGTGAAGCAGCGAAGAGCAATCGCGTAGAGGGAAGTGTTGGATACTTCTCCATCACGAAATATTATGAAAAATTACCGCCGGTCCTATAGCACATGTGCCCGTCATGTAAAAACTCATGATTTTATCGCGCTCCGGTATTTAATAATATTCACGCCGCGCCGTTTCGCGAGCGTCTACTACCGTGTGTCGCCGCCGTCCGTGAGGGCCACACCGAGCAGCGTGCCACCTCTTCGGACATGCCACCACACCACCCGCATGTATGAGGGCCCGATCTGACGGTCGGTGGCATTGCTACCCCAGGGCCCCGTCCGCCCTAACCTGTAGCGTTTGACCACGGATCTAGCCCTTTGACTTTGCTCGGGCGGGATTTGACGGTGGGCCTATCCACCGGTCATGTTAGGTCAGCCCATCTGAACACTTTAGAGCAACATCGGGCCACACCCACAGCAAGATCCCCTCCGTGTAGACCCGGTAGCGTCCGTTTCCCCCCTCCGGTGCGGCGGCGGCGCCGTCCGTGTGAGGCACACCGGATCGCGTGCGCCTCTTTGGACATGCCACCACACCACCTGCATGTATGAGGGCGGTGCGGCGCTCGGTGGCATTACTACCCCAGGGCCCCGTCCGCCCTAACCACAGGCGGTTGACCACGAGATCTACCCTTTGACTTCCACGGACGGGCTTTGACGGTGGACCTCTCCACCGGTCATGTTAGGTCAGCCAATCTGAACACTTTAGAGCAACATCCGGGCCACACCCAGCAAGATCCCCTCCGTGTAGACCCGGCGCGTCCGTTTCCCCCTCCGGTGCGGCGGCTCTTGCGTCCGTGAGGGGCACACCGGAGATGCGTGCGGGCATTTGCAACCGCCACAACACTTCCGGACTTGTGAGAGGCCGCCTCGCAAGATTTGCGGTATGCTGGCCCGGAGGCCGGCCCACGATCGTGAAGCAGAGCGAAGAGCAATCCGCGTGAGGAAGTGTTGAGATACTTCTCCATCACGAAAATTATGAAAAATTACCATCGGTCCTATAGCACATGTGCCCCGTCATGTAAAAACTCATGATTTTATCGCGCTCCGGTATTTAATAATATTCACGCCGCGCCGTTTCCCGAGCGTCTACTACCGTGTGTCATCGCCGTCCGTGAGGGCTACACCCGAGGCAGCGTGCGCCTCTTCGGACATGCCACCACACCACCCGCATGTATGAGGCCCGATCACGAGGTCGGTGGCATTGCTACCCCAGGGCCCCGTCCGCCCTAACCATAGCGTTTGACCACGGATCTAGCCATTTGACTTTGCGGACGGGATTTGACGGTGGGCCTATCCACCCGGTCATGTTAGGTCAGCCCATACGAACACTTTAGAGCAACATCCGGGCCACACCACACAAGATCCCCTCCGTGTAGACCGCGCCTCCGTTTCCCCCCTCCGGTGCGGCGCTTACCGTCCGTGTGAGGCACACCGAGCAGCGTGCGCCTCTTCGGACATGCCACCACACCACCCTACATGTATGAGGGCGGTGCGATGCTCGGTGGCATTACTACCCCCAGGGCCCCGTCGCCCTAACCACAGGCGGTTGACCACGAGATCTACCTTTGACTTCCCGCAGACGGGCTTTGACGGTGGACCTCTCCACCGGTCATGTTAGGTCAATAATCTGAACACTTTAGAGCAACATCCGGGCCACACCACAGCAAGATCCCTCCGTGTAGACCCGGGCGTCCGTTTCCCCCCTCCAGTGCGGCGGCGGTGCGTCCGTGAGGGCACCCGCGAGCGTGCGCCTCTTCGGACATGCCACCCACCACCTGCATGTATGAGGGCGGTCGCGGCGCTCGGTGGCATTACTACCCAGGGGCCCCGTCCGCCCTAACCACAGGCGGTTGACCACGAGATCTACCTTTGACTTCCCGCAGACGGGCTTTGACGGTGGACCTCTCCACCGGTCATATTCGTCGTAATACCACACCACAGCAAGATCCCCTCCGTGTAGACCCGGCGTCGTTTCCCCCCCTCCGGGGCGGTGGTGGCGCCGTCCGTGAGGGGCACACCGGAGGCGTGTGCGGGCATTTGCAACCTCCACAACACTTCCGGACTTGTGAGAGGCTGCCTCATAAGATTTGTGGTATGCTGGCCCGGAGGCCGCGGCCCGCGGTCGTGAAGCAGCGAAAGCAATCAGCGTAGGGAAGTGTTGAGATAATTCTCCATCACGAAAATTTATGAAAAATTACCGCCGGTCCTATAGCACAAGTGCCCACATCATGTAAAAACTCATAATTTTATCGCGCTCCGGTATTTAATAATATTCACGCCGCGCCGTTTCCGCGAGCGTCTACTACCGTGTTTCGCCGCCATCCGTGAGGCCACACCGAGCAGCGTGCGCCTCTTCGGACATGCCACCACCACCCCGCATGTATGAGGGCCCGATCGGCGCCTCGGTGGCATTACTACCCCAGGGCCCCGTCCGCCCTAACCTGTAGCGTTTGACCACGGATCTAGCCCTTTGACTTTGCGGACGGGATTTGACAGTGGGCCTATCCACCGGTCATGTTAGGTCAGCCCATACGAACACTTTAGAGCAACATCCGGGCCACACCCACAGCAAGATCCCCTCCGTGTAGACCCGGCGCGTCCGTTTCCCCCCTCCGGTGCGGTGGTGGCGCCGTCCGTGTGAGGCACACCCGAGCAGCGTGTCGCCTCTTCGGACATGCCACCACACCACCCCGCATGTATGAGGGCCGGTCGGCGCTCGGTGGCATTACTACTCCCCGGGCCCCGTCCTGCCGTGTAGACCTCACGCAGGCGTGGCTGCCGCCGTGTCCGGAGAGAAGCAACCGCGTCGAACCGACACGGAGGTATCTTTGGGTGTTTTGGGCGGAATGGTGTTGGGGGTGCAGCACATGCCGTAACAAAAAATAAAAATAAAAAATGCGGTAACAAAAAAAAAAAAAAGCGAAAGTATCTATGCGGCGGCAGCGTCGGCTATAACGCCTATATCCTGGATCGATGGCGTGGCAAAGGCGGGCCTATGCGGCGGCCGGGCCGTCGGCATAGGGCCGACCTTATCGCTGCGGTTCGCCCCCGACCCATTCACCATCCATCTCCCCTTCCTCCCGACCCACACCCGCGCGCCACCACCTCCGCCACCGCCCGCCCACAAACACGCCACGCCCGACCCCGAGCCCCGCCGCCCGCGCGCACCAACCCGAGCCGCCCGCCCGCGCCCGAACCGCCATCGCCCGCGCCTCCCCGTCTCCCCACCCACCGCGGTGCACGCCGTCCTCCCGCCCAGCGTCGCGCCGCCTGGATCCGCCCCGCCGCCCGTCGTCTCGCGTGGATCAGCCCTTACCGCCGCTGTATTCGCCCGTCCGGCCTCCCTCGACACATCCTTGGCGGCCCTCCCTCCCCGACCTCCGTCCCGCCCGACCTCCATCGACCCGCGCCCGGCGGCCGCCCGTCCGTGCCTGCCCCTCCGCCGCCTGCTCACGGCCCGTCGTCCGTGCCTGCCCCTCCCCCCGAGCCGGCCCTCCCCCATGGTGAGCTCCCTCCCTCCCTCTCTGTAGATTTTTTTGATAATTTTGTTGTTGTTCATAGTTATGTAACTAGATGGATGCATGCATAGTTAGTTGATAGATGATTTGATGATAGTTACAAATGTGAGAAATGCAAGAAAAGCAATTTTTTTTAACAAGGGGCATGACGTTAGATGATAGATTTTTTGATGATAGTTGCAAATGTATGATGATTGTTACATGATATATGATGATGTTAATGATGATAGATGATGATGTTGATGATAGATAATGATTTTTTTTTTGCGGAAGAGATGATATAGGATGCTGATTTTTCGATGATTGTTAGATGTTGATGATGAATATTTTGTGATGTACTTAATTATTGTCACGGTGCAGGTTACGTGGTGTTCCATCTCGGTGGAGTGATAAATCGTAGGAGCTGTTGGTCCCGGTTGTCCCTCCGTTGTTCGACTAATTCCTCTACAGCGAGGGTGAGCTACGAATCATGTGACTAGATTTCATTCTCAATTCAAGCTGGCGTAACCTAGGCGTCTCCCGTCCGAAAGGGTTGCATCGATAACTATGCATTCAATTGCATATTTATCACGCAGCTATTTCGGATTGTCCAGCGTTTTCCACGGATAGCCGAGGATGTGTAGATTGGGTATGTTCTCCATGTTCTACCCGTTCGAGACAGGATTTGGTGGCGCCTCCCCATTGTTCTCGGAGCACATTCTCTCGGCTATTTGGCGAGGCGTGTATCTGGAGAACAGCGGGGAAAGTGCTGCCGAAATTTGTCTCGAGCAGTAGAATGAAACGTGCTCAATCTACACATCTCGAGTGAGATAGGACCCATCTTTACCTATTAGAGATGTAGGTGGATTAAGCGGTAGAAACTGAAAATTTGATGTGATTAATTTGAGTGAATCCTTAATTTTGTTGTGTGGGTTGCAAAAAGCGAGAGGATGGCAGATAATCGGTGGATGTCGGTGGTTTTATCCGTCGGAATCGAGTAACATCAGTGGATCGCGAAAACCGATGTGTATTTGAAGGAGATATTCCGTCATCAATGAGAATTATCCCACCATGCCCTGTGCGAGATGTGCGGGCGTCACCGTAGAAATCAGGCGGACATGGTGAGCACCTTCGCATGCGCGGATATATGCCAAACTTTGACATGCGCCCGATAAACATAGCCGATCAGGACCGTGGTAGAGAGGAGGTGATGCGACAACGCATCGATGGATATGAGACGGCGGGGTCGAGGACATGCTAGATGATGTCATTGTTGCGAAGCGGCAAATCGACACCTTGAGAGAATGAACGGAGGAGCGGAGGCAACCGCAAAGGCCTTCTTGGAGGTCTTGGCCTCGTCGAAGAAACCTCTTTATGCGGGTGCGAAAATATCTCAGCTGGATGCCATCTATGGCTGATTGCGATCAAAGGCTGAAATGCGGTGTGGCAGAAATGCTTGAAGCATTCACAGGAGTATGGGCTAACAGCCTCCACGAGGTCATGAACTGCGAAAAGCATATGCGATACAAAGAAAATCATGAAGGCACTCTCTATGGATTATGAGAAAATAGATGTTTGCCGAAGAATTGCCTTTTGTTTAAACGCAGTATGTGGATGACAAATCTTGTAGGAAGTGCGGTTCGTCTCGGTACATTGAGGTGGTCGGTGAGGATGGTGAGAAAAGCAGCTAACCATCCCGTTAAGGTTCTTGATATCTTGATTTTATAAAAGACTGCAACACCTTTTCATCACGAAGAGTCTGCCAAAATGATGAAGTGGCACAAGGAAGGTATAAGGTACAATCCAAAAAAATCGTACATCCATCGGGAGGAAGCATGGAAGTCATTCGATGAAGAATACCCGAGGAAGCAGCCGAGCTGGGAATGTCGAATAGCCATATCGGTGATGGGTTGAATCCATATGGTATGTCGTCCAATCCATACAGCTGCTGGCACTGTGTTTGTAATTCCGCTCAATCTTCCTCCGGTGCCCTAATGCAGCGGAAGACCATGTTCTTGTCGCTCATCATTCGGGGCTGACTACCGGGAAGCAATTGGGTGTGTTTATGCAGCCGCTTGTGGATGCTTTGCACCATTCTTGGTACTTTCGAGGTTGACATCGACCGGATCTGCGGAGAAATTTCTTGATGAAAGTTTGGTTGCACTATTGCATGCATGACTTTCCGGCTATGCTCTATTCTGCGGATGGTGTACAAGTGGTAAGATGCCATGCCGGTGTGCATGCAGGCTCTCTGAATGATTTGGCTGAGTAAGGGTGGCAAGTATGTAGCCTTTGACCTGCATCGACAGTTCCTCCTCCAGACCATCCAGACAGGGAAGACAAGAAGAACTTCACGAAAGGTCGGGTTGTTCATGAAGTAACGAGATTCCAACATTTTGAGGCAGATGTTCTTGCCCAGCTAAAAGCTCTGAAGCCTAAAGTCAAAGGCAAAGGCAAAGCCAAAGACAAAGGCTTGAGGATATGGTGAGACACTGGCTGGACTCACATTACCCCTTCTCGCAGCTTCCCTATTTCAAGGACCTCAAACTTCCTTACAATATTGATGTGATGCACACGAAAAGAATGTGGCGAGTCCCTTTTCCACGATCCTCAACATTCTGATAAGGCGAAGGATAACGTAAAAGCTAGAGCCGATCAACGAGAGAATTTGTGATAGACCACGCTGAACATGAAGCCTCCCACGGTGATCGAAAAAACTGGTTCAAGCCGGATCTTGACTTTGTCCTTAAACCGCCGAGAAAAAAAGTACTTATCTGGCTGAAACAAATTTTGAAGTTCACCGATGGTTATGCATCGAATATAAGTAAGAGTCAATCTTTCAGCGGGCAAAGTGACGGTCGAAGAGTCATGACTACCATGTATGGATTAGTGGATAATGCGGTGATGGTTGAGGCTATGTCCCCGAGCATGTCTGGCGAGTGCTTGCCGAGCTTAGCCATTTCTTCCATGCGCTCTGTGCTAAAGTAAGTAAAGAGGTGATTGAAAAATTGCATAAGAAGGCACGGTTTGATAGTCAAGCTAGAAGATCTTTCCATGAGGCTTCTTTACTCCGATGACACATCTCATTCTGCACCTCGTGAGCGAGGTATTGTTGGAGGCCTGTGCAAAATCGGTGGCGATCTGCATTACGAGAGGCAGAACAAGCATCTCCGGCGAAATGTGGAAACAAAGCTAAGATTGAAGCTTCCATAGCTGAGGCGGTTATCCTAGAGGAGGTGTCGGACCTCGGGACATCATACTATCGGACCACGTTCCCCATCTTCATAACAAGGTGCCTCGATACAATATAGAAGAGCCCAAGTATCAACCCAGGCTCGATCTATTCAGCAGCGCAAGGTGGGAGGGCTGGGGCCTCGAAATCTTATAACATGCCACGACAAGAGTGGGAGGACCTCATGTTCTATATCTTGCACAACATCAAGGAAGTTGAGGAAGTGTGGATGAGGTAATACCACTACACCATTCCTTTATGTCTTCCACATCATCATGTTTCATGTTCACTTAGTCGGTCTAACACGCTTATCTTTTTTAGTGATTTCGTTCAAGAGGAATGGGCGGGAGTGAATCCTCCTCTTGAGGTGGAGGCACTTACTCTTCTCCGTCATGGAAACCACAGGCGTAAAAATTTTGTTGCTTGGTTCATGGAGAAAGTAAATTTCCACACTCCCTATTAAATACCTACTTCAACATTTATTAGTTAACCGAACTAATGCGCATAACAATTTCCATTATACTTGTAGGGAAAAGATCCGAACATATCTATGGATGATGAATTGAGATGGGTTTCCATGGGTTTTGACCCTGCCGTCATGACATGTACAAAGTATGATGTGAATGGGTATCGCTTCCATCTGAGAGGAGCACCAAAACAGCCGCCCGATCGAAAACTATAAATCTTTGGAGTGTACACCCCGGTCAAAATTCACTAGACTACTACGGAAGGGTACAAAATATATCTGAGGTTAAATTCCGCCCGAGCGTGAGACCCTAAGTCTACTGTGTTCAAATGCCGATGGTTCGATCCACGGGAGGGTAAAACATCGCCTTCCATTGGTTTGGTGAAGTTAAACCATCAACCGTCTATCTGGGCCGATCTCTTCATTGCGGCTACCCAAGCTACACAAGTATATTATCTGCCTTACCCATGCGGAAAGTGTATCTAAAGGGTTGGGAAGTTGTGTTCAAGGTGTAGCCACATGGTAGCTACGAGACCGAATGAAGGCGATTACTACAACATTAACCCCATGACATACGAGAGTGTTCTATCAAGAGCAACCTGATGATGATGATGATGATGATGATGTGGTTAGAAGCGATGGCGCTAGACCATTGGGTGATGATGATGTGGACTAAGCGCCCGACGATGCGGAATGATGGTGAGACCATTGTCAATGAAAATGACATACTTATGCTAGAAAAGTTAAGCGAAGGCGGCGAGGAGGAAGAGCCTTCACCTCCGTCGGACAACGAAGATGATATGATTGATAGTGATGATGAGACGGACCGAGAAAGAGGTTACAACGGTGATGATTCATATGGGTTCTAGCGGATGTCGTTTCAAGTTTAGGAATATGCCTTTTATGCATTTTATTAATGTGTTTATTATCATGCCTTTTCTTCATTTCATTAATTTACTAATTGCTTTTCTCTTTTCAATGCAGGTTAAGTGGAACATGGGCAAGGGAAGGCCGACGGCGTGGGTTTCCTCGCAAGGTCGTCGGCCTGCCTAGTCGGAGTGGTCGACACGTAATCCTCCCCTCGGCTACTTGAGATGACTCCTCACGGGGAGGTCGAGGAGAGGTGCCCCTAGAGGAGGAGGGCGGGGAGAGCCTCTAGAGGCCGAGTCTTTGGGGGAGAGCCACTCTGAGGGGGGTGGCGGAAAAAGCGCACCCTCACCGACTTAGGGGTGTTGTCTTGAGGCCCTCCTCTGGTGATGTACCCTCCTCTAGTGAGGTACACTCTAGGGAGGAGGAGGTGGAGGAGGAGGAGGAGGTGGAGGAGGAGGAGGAGGAGGAGGAGGAGGAGGAGGAGGAGGAGGAGGAGGAGGAGGAGGTTGGGAGGGGAGGCGGGCGGAGGGGGGTGGTGGCGGGGATGATGGTGGTGACGGGAAGGGGTTGACAACAAGGAGCAGGTGGTCTTGGCACTCAGGAGACAGAGCCCGACCACTTTGATCCCAGGCGGAGGCGGAGGTGGAGGCGGTCTTGGCGGTGGCTGGCCAGGCTGCTTGGCGACACAGGCGCTCTTGGCGGTGGCGACCTCCAGCGGTGCTCGGCGTCTTGGCGCTTAAGCCATTCGAGGGACTTGTGTGCTTATGCTTATGTTTTTAGATGACTTGTGTGTGGTGATGATCCTTTAGATGACTTGTATGCTTCTCTATATGCTTATGCCTTATGATTGTGCTTATGCCTTATGATTGTGCTTATGCTTATGATTGTGATGATGCTTATGCATATATTGTTGTGCTATGCAGCTCCTTCTTTATTACGTGATCTTGCTTCTTATATATCTGTTGATATTCAAATGAATTGAGCTGAAAAGCGAGAAAAAAGAAAAAAAATCTGGGCGAAACTATGCGAAGCTGGCCTAGCCGTCATAAAATCGCGTGAGCTCCCGGTGGGTGACGGTGGCCGCCTATGCCGGCGGCCTGGCCGTCGGCAGATTCTACCCGGGGTGCCCGATTCTTGGCAGCGTGCGCGTCTATGCCGGCAGCCTGGCCGTCGGTATCATCTAAACTAAGCCGGCGACCTGGCGTCGGCATGAAATAACACCGAGACAGCGGCGGCTCACCGTGGCACCTCTATGCGGCGGCGAGGCCGCCGGCATAGAGGTGCCCGTGGCGCAGCCGCCGTTACTTCAACGATCAACGGCGGCCGCCGTTAAGCGATAGCTGCCGGCGGCGATGCCGTCGGCATAGATATCTGACCACCGTCGGGATATGATCTATGCAGCGGTCATCACAGCTCGCCCGGCGGATATGTTGCCGCGACCCTATGCCGGCGGGGGCGTCGGCGCCAGGCTGTCGGCGGCTAGTCGGGGCTTTGCCGGCGGCCCACGGCGTCGGCATAAAATCGTTCCGTGGTGCGTGGCTGTAGCACTAACATCTCGTATGATGGAATCCATCTATCTCACGTAAGGAGATATTTCGAGCTTGAGCAAATTAGTAGTAATAGTTTTGTCTTTTCCTAATAGTACCCTTGATTCACTTTAGCACCTTGATCTGGACACCAAGACCGCAGATCGCATCATGGGATTTTCCTTTTATACTATTTCAGCCACGGCGCCCATTGATCTTATGCGCACTCTGTAACAAGGAAATGATTGCCTGCTTTATTGCGAGTTCGCCTCGGTATTCTGTAGTCCTCACGAATCGTGTCAAGTTGATGCGGATACGGATGACACCCAGTTGGTCTCGGCGAAATCAATCACGCGTATAACTTTTCTTCTTCTCAAGAGTAGCCGTAACCATGAGCATACGAATCAGCGACTTGTCGGTTGATCTGACATGTCTTCTTCAAAAATCCGTCCGCCTTGGCGACTTGAAATCAGTCCAGACGATCATAAGACAGTGGCTAACCAAAGATATAATCCTAATCTTTTCTGGATATTAAATCGCGATTGTAAATCCGGACGGTGAACTTGAAAAGCGGCGCCCGATCCTTCCGAGCTAGGTCTTTTCTCATCGACTAATCACAAGCTTCTCAATCCCTAATAGGAGATCCTTCAAGAACTCAACACCACCGTCATGAGCCCACGGTGGGCACCAACTGTCGTGGATTTGTCACGGCAGATGTCATAGTGCGAGGACTTAGTCGCGAGCCCAGCGCATCTATGTGGTAGCAGGTGGGGTTGAGTGGGGCCGAGAGCAGCAGGGCAGATCAACCGCAAGACAAGGGTTTAGACAACTTGGGCCCCGGAAACATCATCCCGTAATAGCCCTACATCTTTGTTTGAGGCTAGGTCTCATTATGCTCATGAGGAGCGCGCCGCATAAGCCGGCTCCCCCTTTGTGTCTAGCCCTAGATATTGTTTCTTGTTGCTTTTTCTGGCCCTCTTTGGGGAGCCCTGCCCCTCCTTATATATGTTGAAGGGGCGGGTTACATGACTAGTCCTAGTAGGATTAGGATTAACCTATTAAAAGTGGAGTCCTAGTCTTGCTTCCTTTATAAGAGAATATTCCTTGTGCTTTCCTCATGAACGGCCCACCATTAACATGAGCCGGCCTTACGGGCCTTGGGCCTTGTCATCCATCGACCCGCCGCGCGGGTTACTATGAAACCGCCAAGTCAGGCGGATTACCGTGAATCGCCAAGCTCGGGCGGGTCATACTTACAGCGGTTTACACATGGGGTATATCCCGACAACTATGTTCTAAGATTGGCGTTGCTATGACTTTGCCATGCTTAATGCTTATCACTTTGGGCCTGGGTGCCATGATTCAGATCTGAACCGTTTATGTTATCATCATTATATCCATGTTCTAGATCCGATCTTGCAAGTTATAGTCACCTACTACGTGTTATGATCCGGCAACCCCGGAGTGACAATAGTCGGGACCACTCCCGGTGATGACCGTAGTTTGAGGAGTTCATGTATTCACTATGTGTTAATGCTTTGTTACGGCTCTCTATTAAAGGAGGCCTTAATATCCATAGTTTCCAATATGGACCCGCTGCCACGGGAGGTAGGACAAAGATGTCATGCAAGTTCTTTCCATAAGCACGTATGACTATTTATGGAATACATGCCTACATTATATTGACGAAATGGAGCTAGTGCCGTATCGCCCTAGGTTATAACTGTCTCTTGATGAATATCATCCAACAAGTCATCGATCCAATGCCTACAAATTTATCTTATATTGTTCTTACTAAGTTACTACTGCTATCATCACTGTTACACTTGGTACAAAATTACTGACATCACTGTTACCGTTACCGTTACTGCTGCTACTATTATCAAAACTATCATACTACTTTGCTACTGATCACTTTGCTGTAGATAATTAATCTCCAGGTGTGGTTGAATTGACAACTCAGCTACTATTACCAACTTTTCTACTGATTTCAAGCCATACCACACTACGGCTCCCCTTGTGTTGAATCTATAAATTTGGATTTAATACTCTACCCTCTAAAACTGTTGTGATCGCCTATACTTGTGGGTTATTAGTAATGTCAACAATACTAGTTTATGAAAACTTACATCTGAGTGGATATATATGGATTTTTCCAACATATAGTGCTTCCCAAAGGAAAAAGTGTAAAAAGAAAAGGTGAAGATCACCATGACTCTTGTATAAGGGTAGAAGATAAAAGTAAAAGACTGGCCCTTCAGAGGAGAGGCAGTGTTCATCATGCCCTTTATGGTTGGATGCACAAAATCTTAATGCAAAAGAATGTCACTTTATATTTCCACTTGTGATAAGGACCTTTATTATGTAGTTTGTAGCTTTTATTTCTTCCATATCACAAGTTAAGTATAAAGGTTATTTTCTTCACATTAATAGATCATACATATTTAGAGAGCAATTTTTATTGCTTGCAGCAATGACAACTGGAAGGATCTTACTCAATCCATGGGTAGGTATGGTGGACTCTCATGGAAAAACTAGGTTTAGGGATGTTTGGAAGCACAAGTAGTATCTCTACTTGGTGCAAAGAATTTGGCTAGCATGAGCAGGAAATGCAAACTCAACATGTTGGATGATCCATGACAATATAACTTCTATTCGGATATAAGAAAACATAACCCATTATGTTGTCTTCCTTGTCCAACATCAACCTTTTAGCATGTCATATTTTCATGAGTGCTCACAATTACAAAAGGTGTCCAAGATAGTATATTTATATGTGAAAACCTCTCTTTCTTTATTACTTCCTATTAATTGCAACAATGACCAAAACTATGTTTGTCAACTCTCAAAAACTTTTATTCATCATACTATTTATATGTGAAGTCATTACTCTCCATAAGATCAATATATAATCTTTTCTTTCTTTCTTTATTTTATTTTATTCTCTCAAGATCATAGCAATAAAGCAAAGCCCTTATCTCAAAACTACTCTTTATTATATATCTCACGGACTCGATTACATAGAGGGATCATAAAGCAAAACTCAAAGCTAGATCATACTAAAACTTTTATTATACTAGATCAAGATATAACCAAAATGATCGAACTAAGAAAAGCGATAAAGATAGAGATGTGATGGTGATACGATCGGGGCACTCCCCAAACTTGGCAATTTCAAGGGTAGTGCCCATACCCATGTATTTAGATCTCTTTCTTGGAGGCGGTGATGTGATATTCTTGGCGATGATACCCTTAGGATGATATTATCTTCCTCGAGCTTATTAATTTGCTGCTTAAGGTCCATTACTTCCTTGCGAAGTTCACCCGTCCTGATTAGGGCTCCATTCACCCATGGATGTTTCATAGCCATGGGAGAGAAAAACACTCTTTTCATATTTTCATAAGATATAAATCTAGCATTAGGAGGGATGACCGAGTTTGGTATTCTTGAGCTCGAAGTTCCTCGAACACGAATCCAACTTGAAGATGAGAGGTAACTTCGATCCTCCTCCATGGCATCCACTTTTTCAAGTCAGCCTCCATCTCTTCCTCCCTTGCTTGCCCAAAGTGATTAGCTTATTGTATGCTCTTGGCCACAGTGTCGGGTGAGACACGACTCTCTAACTGACTCTTGCGAAGACATCTTGCTTCAAATCTGCTGCGAAACAACTTAAAACAACAACGAGAGGATTTTTTAGTGGTGCTGTGGTAAAACCTTGGGAGATTATATAATGATTTTTACCAACCATAAGAAGTATTGTGCAGGAAAAGCAGACTCGGGGGGGCACGAGGTGGCCACAAGGTCGGAGGCACGCCCTCCACCCTTGTGGTGGCCTCGTGTCTCTTCGGACTACTTTCAATTTTCCTAATTTTTAAATATTCCAAAGCGGAGAAATTTTATCATTGGAAGCGTTTTGGAGTCGGTTCTACCATACCACGTACCTATTCCTTTTAAGTGCGAAACATTATGGAAAGTGTCCCTTATGTACTCCTCACGGTGTTCACGGTATCAATTATATTGGTCTCAACATTTATAGGAGTACCGAGATATAATGTTTAAGTCTTTGACCGTTCACCACCTTGGATTCGTGCCCTCGGCGTTGTTGATCTTGATGGCACGGAGCGATAGACCTCCTCGATGATGTATGGACCTTCCCATTTAGAAAGAAATTTCCCTGCAAAAAATCTTAAACAAGAGTTGTATAGCAAAACATGATCACCTACATTAAACTCATGCTTTTGTATCCTTTTATCATGCCATCTTTTAACTTTTTCTTTAAACAACTCGGAATCTCATAAGCTTGGGTTCTCCATTCATCAAGTGAGCTAATGTCAAATAACCTCTTCTCACCAGCAAGTTTGAAATCATAGTTGAGCTCTTTAGCAGCCCAATATGCCTTATGTTCTAGTTCAAGAGGTAATTGACATGCTTTTCCATAAACCATTTTATACGGAGACATACCCATAGGATTCTTATAAGAAGTTCTATAAGCCCATAATGCATCATCAAGTTTCTTTGACCAATTCTTTCTAGGTCTATTAACAGTCTTTTGCAAAATTAATTTAATCTCTCTATTGCTCAATTCTACTTGACCACTAGACTGAGGATGATATGGAGATGCAATTCTATGGTTGACATCATATTTAGCAAGCATTTTGCGGAAAGCACCATGAATAAAATGTGAACCACCATCAGTCATTAGATATCTAGGAGCTCCAAACCTAAAAAAAAATAACTTCTTTAAGCATTTTAATAGAAGTGTTATGATCAGCACTACTAGTTGGGATAGCTTCTACCACTTAGTGACGTAATCAACAGCAACTAAGATATGTGTATACCCATTAGAGGAAGGAAAAGGTCTCATATAATCAAAGCCCCAAACATCAAGCGATTCAATAACAAGTGAATAGTTCATAGCCATTTCGGCGTCTCTTGATATTACCAACTCTTTGACATTCATCACACGACAAGACAAACTTACGAGCATCCTTGAAGAGAGTAGGCCAATAAAACCGGATTGCAATACCTTGTGTCTTGTCCTATCTCCAGCGTGGTGTCCTCCGTAAGACTCGGAGTGGCACTTGCGTGAGATCATTCTGTTCATGCTCGGTACACAGCGTCTTATAACACTATCTACTCCTTCTTTATAAAGGTGTTGGTCCTCCCAAAAGTAATGTCTTAAATCATAGAAAAACTTTTTCTTTTGCTGGTATGTGAAACTAGGTGGTATAAATTTAGCAACAATATAATTAGCATAATCAGCATACCATGGAGCATTGTGAGAAGCATTTATGACATTTAATGTTCATCAGGAAAGCTATCATCAATAGGTAGTGGGTCATCAAGAACATTTTCTAACCTAGACAAGTTGTCTGCAACGGGGTTCTCAGCTCCCTTTCTATCAATAATATGCAAATCAAATTCTTGTAGCAAGAGAACCCATCTAATAAGTCTAGGTTTAGCATCTTTCTTTTCCATAAGATATTTAATAGCAGCATGACCAGTGTGAACAGTTACTTTGGAGTCCACAATATAAGGTCTAAACTTATCAACATGCAAAAACAACTGCTAAAAATTCTTTCTCAGTAGTAGCATAATTTCTTTGGGCACTGTCTAGATTTTTACTAGCATACTGAATAACATTTAATTTCTTATCAACTCTTTGTCCTAGAAACGACACCAACAACATAATCACTAGCATCACACATAATCTCAAAGGGTAGTTCAATCGGTGGTTGAACAACGGTGCGAAATCAAGGCTTTCTTAAGTATTTCAAATGCTTCTACACAAGCATCATCAAAAACAAAAGGAACATCTTTTGTAAGAGATTGGTGAGAGGCCTAGAAATTTTAGAAGTCTTTAATAAACCTCCTATAGAAACTAGCATGACCAAGGAAACTTCTTATACCTTTGATATCTTTAGGACCACGGCATCTTTTAATAGCATCCACTTTAGCTTTATCAACTTCAATACCTCTTTCAGAAATTTTATGCCCCAAGACAATACCTTCATTAACCATAAAGTGGCACTTCTCCCAATTCAAGACAAGATTAGTTTCTTCACATCTCCATAAAACTTCGATCAAGGTTGCAAGCAATCGTCAAAAGAAGTTTAAATAAGCGGAAAAATCATCCATGAAAACCTCAACAATCTTTTCACAAAAGTCAGAGAATATAGCCATCATACATCTTTGAAATGTAGCGGGTGCATTACATAAACCAAAAGGCATACGTCTATAAGCAAAGGTACCGAAAGGACAAGTAAAAGTGGTCTTCTCTTGATCTTCTTGTGATACAGGTATTTGAGAGAAACCAAAATAACCATCTAGAAAGCAAAAGTGTGTATGTTTGGATAGTCTTTCTAGCATTTGGTCAATAAAAGGTAGAGGGTAATGATCTTTTCTAGTAGCTTTATTCAATTTTCAAAAATCAATTACCATTCTATAACCTGTAACTATTCTTTGTGGAATCAATTCATTCTTATCATTAGGAACAACAGTAATACCTCCTTTCTTAGGGACACAATGAACAGGAATTACCCTTGACTATCGGCAATAGGATAAACTATACCTGCCTCCGGGAGCTTTAGTATTTCATTTCTTACCACTTCTTTCATCTTAGGATTTAACGCGTTGATGATCAACAACTGGTTTAGCGTCCTTCTCCAATTTTATTTTGTCTTTGACATAGAGTGGGACTAATGCCCTTAAGATCATCAAGAGCATATCCAATAGCGGCACGGTGCTTATTCAGAGTTTTCAATAATTTCATTTCTTTATGCTCTGAAAGGTTAGCACTAATAATAACATGATATATCTTCTTTTCATCGAGATAAGCATATTTCAGAGTATCAGGTAATTGTTTAAGCTCAAACACGGGATCACCCTTAGGTGGAGGAGGATCCCCAAGGATTTCAACAGGCAAATTGTGTTTCAAAATAGGTCCTTGCTTAAAGAATACTTCATCTATTTCTCTTCTTTCGTTCATAAACATATCATTTTCATGGTCTAGCAAATATTGTTCTAAGGGATCAGCAGGAGGCACGACAATATAAGCAAGACCAGTTATTTCATCCTTATTAGGCAATTCTTTATCATGGGGTTGTCAGCGAAATTTAGAAATTAAAATCATGAGACATATCTCCCAAACAAACAGTAACAATATCTCTCTCGCAGTCTATCCTAGCATTGACAGTGTTCAAGAAAGGTCTACCAAAAATAATGGGAAAAAATTATCTTGTGGGGAACCGAGAACAAGAAAATCAGTAGGGTATATTAACTTCCCACACAAGACTTCAACATCTCTAACAATCCCAATTGGTGATATGTTATCTCTATTGGCAAGCTTAATAGTAACATCAATATCTTCTATCTCGGCAAGTGCAATATCATTCATAATTTCTTTATATAATGTGTAAGAATAGCACTCACACTAGCACCCATGTCACATAAGCCATGATAACAATGATCCCCTATTTTACTTGAAACAACAAGCATGCCAACAACAGGTCTATGTTTATCTTTAGTATCGGGTTTAGCAATTCTAGCAGTTTCATCACGAAGTAAATAGCATGCCCATCAATATTATCAACCAAGAGATCTTTAACCATAGCAATACTATGTTCAACTTTAATTTGTTAGGAGGGTGTATGTGTTTTAGTATTACTCTAACGAACCACAGTTGAAGCTTTATACGATCCTTTCTTCTAATAGGGAATGGAGGTTTCTCAATATAAGCGGTAGGAACAATAGGATCAACATTGTAAGTAATAGTTTCTTCTTCAACTTTAATAGGTTCAAATACTTTAACTTCAATGGGAGGATGATATTTAAACCACTTCTCCTTAGGAGATCAACATGAGTAGCAAATCATTCATAGAAAGAAGCTACTATCTCGAGTCAAGTCCATATTTGGTGCTAAAATCTCGAAAAGCATCGGTATCCATAAAAGATTTAACACAATCAAACTTAAGGTTTATACCTGACTCTTTACCTTCGTCGAGATCCCAATCTTCAGAGTTGCGTTTAATTATTTCCAATAAATCCCATTTGAAGTCAATATCCTTCTTCATATAGGAACTAGTACAAGAAGTATCGAGCATGGATCGATCATTATGAAAAAGCCGAGCATAATTTTTTGAATAATAATTTCTCTTGAGAGCTCATGATTGGGGCATGAATATAACATTGACTTAAGCCTCCCCCAAGCTTGAGCGATACTTTCTCCTTCACGAGGCCAAAAATTATATATAAAATTCCGATCACGATGAACCAGATGCATAGGAGAAAACTTGATGAAATTCCAATTTCAATCGGTTGTAGTTCCATGATCCAATATCATCCAATAGCCTATACCATGTTAGTGCCTTTACCTTCAAATATAAAGGAAGACCTTCTTCTTGACAACATCCTCGGGCATACGCAAGCTTAAATAATCCACAAACTTCACCCAAATAGATTAGGTGCATAGCGGGATGTAATGTTCCATCTCTGCATAAGGATTAGCTAGCAGTTTCTTTATCATACCGAAGAATTTCATAATAAATAGTTTCAGTGGGTTGAGGAGCAACTAATTGTGGTTCGATTGAGGTGAAGATACCTGAACAAACCCCTCAAAGGATTATTTTCCATACTAACAAGTGACGATAAATTTCAGCACACCATATAAATGTTTTCTTACCAAATTCCACTTACCAAAGGCGCTTCACTCCTCGACAGCGGCGCGGAAAAAAGTCTTGATGACCCACAAGTATAGGGGATCTATCATAGTCCTTTCGATAAGTAAAGTGTCGAACCAACGAGGAAGCGAAGGAAATGACAAGTGGTTTTAGCAAGATATTCTTTGCAAGCTTTGAAATTATCGGTAACGAGATAGTTTGGTGATAAGATAATTCATAACGGGTAACAAGTGTAAATAAAGTGCAGCAAGGTGGCCCAATCCTTTTTGTAGCAAAGGACAAGCCTGGAAAAACTCTTATATAAAGCAAAGTGCTCCCAAGGACACATGGGAATTGTTTTCAAGTTAGTTTTCATCATGCTCATACGATTCGCGTTCGTTACTTTGATAATTTGATATGTGGATGGACGGTGCTTGGGTGATATACTTACTTGGACAAGCCTCCGATTAACCCCTCTTACAAGCATTAGCAACTCTGAAAGAAGTATTAAGGTAAACCTAGCTAACCATAGCATGAAACATATGGATCCAAATCAGCCCTTATGAAACAGCGCATAAACTATGGTTTAAGCACATCACTCTAGCAACCCATCATCTACTTATTACTTCCCAATGCCTTCCCCTAGGCCCAAACAATGGTGAAGTGTCATGTAGTCGACGTTGACATAACACCACTAGAGGAAAGACAACATACATCTCATCAAAATATCGAACGAATACCAAATTCACATGATTACTTATAACAAGACTTCTCCCATGTCCTCAGGAACAAACGTAACTACTCACAAAGCATATTCATATTCAAGATCAGAGGAGTATTAATTGTCATTAAGGATCTAAAAATAAAATCTTCCACCGGATAAACCAACTAGCATCAACTACAAGGAGTAATCAACACTACTAGCAACCCACAGGTACCAATCTGAGGTTTTGGGACCAAGATCGAATACAAAGAGATGAACTAGGGTTTGAGAGGAGATGGTGCTGGTGAAGATGTTGATGGAGATTGACCCCTCTCGATGAGAGGATCGATGGTGATAGCGATGGCAATGATTTACCCCTCCGGAGGATGTTTCCCTTGAACAGCTCTCGGGCCCTAGATTATACCCCAAGTTTCTCCTCGTGGGTGGCCTTCATCCAGCTTCCTTATGATTTTTCGGGTGAAAGGCACCATATAGGCAAAGATGGGCACGGAGGCCTGCCGGGGGCCCACAAGGTCGGCGCGCCCTCCACCCTTGTGGCTGGTGGTGGCCCCCCTCTGGTGCTTTCTTCGCCCAATATTTTTATTAATTCTAAAACTGATCTCCATGAAGTTTCAGGACTTTTGGAGTTGTGCAGAATAGGTCTCTAATATTTGCTCCTTTTCGATCTAGAATTCCGGTTATCGGCAATGTCCCTCTTCATGTAAACCTTGTAAAATAAGAGAATAGGCATAAGTATTGTGATATAAGTGTAAGAACAACCCATAATGCAATAAATATCAATATAAAGCATGATGCAAAATGGACATATCAATAGTCGGGTCCTGACGAGGAGGAATCCTCCAATTTTTCCACCACCCACCATCTTGAATACTCCCGGATTAGGAAAAGCGGACATGTGGGACTTCATCTCGTCAAACAGCTGCCAAGCAGGACAGTCCACCATTCTTGGGCTAGATTTCTCCTAGTGAAGAAACAGGATGGCACCTGCTACAACAAAGACATAATTAAAGCCTTCGGTTCAAGCTGCAGGGCGAGGGCCTCTTAAATGCCCTCGCCTGCGGCCTTGATTCAAAGCTTCACCGAACTATCGGATATGGTACACAAGTAGTGCGCCATGGAGAACACGAAGACAACACAACCGATGAACATGGGGCCGCCGCCCATACTTTACGAGAAGTCTCCTTCAGCGAGCATACACACATTGGTCGCGGAACACAAGCCCGGCGAAAAGAAAAGGCAGACCTAGATCGGTGCTAGGCGAGTTCTTTGGATAAACCATGCCCAATACCGTGGTCTCGATAGGCATAAACCCAACCCACAGACTTGAGCCTGTTGGGTGGTAAGACAAGTGGCCAAATATGGCGAGCCGATCTTGGGCCTCACACCTCCAAATAAACAGTTCGCAGCTCCACCACAGGACCACAATATCCTCACGGTTTATGAGACATTACGCCTCAAATAATAAAAGTAAAAAGGCTCTTGAGAGCTCAGCCAAATATATCAAGTAGCGGCCGCACAACCATGTGCAACCACCACTATCACCTTGACAAGAAGGACAAGCCAACCCCATCTCGATCCGCACCGGGGCCTTGGTCCTCGACCCTATCGCCGATAGTTTTCGGTGACTAAAGATTTGATGGATGGAGGCGCGGCCTCGACCTCATCTATGAGGATACACTACAAAAAATACACTTCCGTGATGATACGTGTTTGTCACGATGAGGTCGCGTTTTTGTCATGCATGTACATCCATGACAAATTTATAGCAGAATCAAGATAGTCATACACGTGCTATCGTAGAAGTGTTCCATGACATTACCAAAATTATCATCACGGAAGTGTCCACTCCCATGACGATAAATCGCGCGTCCGCGAAGTGCTTTCGTCAAGGGTGACCGACACGTGGCATCCACCGTAACGGAACACCGTTAAGCTATCGGGTCGGGTTTTGGATCCGAACAGCCCGACCAATGGGGATTTTCCCGTGTAAAATCATCATTGGTGGAGAAACTGCGTGTCGACTCATTGTTGGGACATATGTCATCCACTCATTGGGCGGAAGGCGCCTATGATCGTCGACCGTGCGCGGACTAACAAAGGCCCATTCACGTGAAAAGGTGGCGGGCGGCCATGGAAAGCTTTGTTAGCGGCATGTTAGCATATAGCCCATTTACAGCCCGCTAACCCAAGGCTGTTCGCCCTATCCAAATTAGGCCCGATGGCGTCATCTAGGCCATCAATATGATTCTAGCCCATTTTCGCCGGCCCATGTATGGCCCATGGCGTCTTCGGCCCATATGAGGCCCTATGTAACTCTTGGCCTATTAACGACCGTGGTGGCGGCCGCAATGAGCGATGTATCACTTTAGACCCATTAACGGCCCGTGGTGAAACTGCGCCCGTAATGACAGTGTATCACTTTATACCCATTAAGGCCCGTTATTGATTGGGCGTTTCCATTATGTTATCTTTCGGCCTTCTCGAGCCCATTTATTCTTGGGCTCATTTGACGATCGTTTACTTACGGCCCGTTCTTGTCATTTTACGCTTGTGGGCCAAATTCAGCCCGTGGTTCTGATCGGCCCGTTTGTGGTCCGTTAATACATTGGGCCATTTTCATAGCGTCATCAAATACAGCCTATTAACGATGGCCCGTTATGGTGACCCATGAGCAGACGATTCAACTCTAACCGTTTATGGCCATAATGCGGCTGTTATTGGCCCATGTTTGTGTCGATCCTCTGACACGTATAAGGCCCATTGATGATCGGCCCATAAAAGGCCCATTGTTTCTATGGCCGTAGAAGGCCCAATGTTTCTCTGACCCGTAGAAGGCCTCTTTTTTCTCTGACCCGTAGAAGGCCCCTTGTTTCTCTGGCTCGTAGGAGGCCCGTGTCACTCTGATAAATATTAGCCCATGGTTATTGTGGCCTAGTTTTAAAAATAGGTTATTGCAGCCACTAGCAAACCGCGGAAAAAGAACTGCGCGACTACAAGCAAACAAATAAACAAGACAACAAGGAAATAAATAAGCAAGCAACTTATGCTAGGCTATCACGGCTATTACATATTACATCCTTTGGGCATCAAAGTTCACCACCGGTGCAAATATAGAACACAACGACATATAAGCGCGCAGACAAAACAAGTCGAGCTGAAACCACTTGAAGAGTTCAAGAAACAATATCCTAGGTACCCATAATCTTTGGCAAGATGCTTAGCAAGCTTACTAACTTTCTCTTGTTTGGTGCTTAAATCCTCCGGTAACTTCTTTGTTGCACAAGAAAATCGCATCTGAATTCTGCGGGGACTTCCTCGGTCCTTGACTTCTTGCATTGACACGGTGGTTGATGCCTTTCAGCTTGTAGCTAAGACTGAATAAGCGAAGTGATTCAGGCAGCGAGTTGAAAACTTGTGCCAGTGATGCTGGCGATGCTTCGAACACTACATCAGCAGCAGGACTGTGGGGTTTCTCCTTGTCTACAAGATCATTTTATCACCTTTCTTGGAGACCAACAGGGTTGTCTCACTATCTTGAACCTTATCTGCATTACTTTCTCTACCATTGCATAGTGGGGTGCTCTTCTCCAATATTCTGTTTGCATACAAGAGAAACAAGCGAGACACATCACGAGTTTAGCTTGTAGTATACCAAACTCATTTTGGTAAACCGGTTCGATAGTAAGGTGGACAGGATAACAGCATGAAACAAACATATATCTATGTACTATGGTCTTTGTATTGTCCATATCATTCTATTTTATGTTCCCTAATCAAGATAAAGACACAGTTCAACTCATATATTTTTAAGACACAATAGCATAGACAGAATATAAGTGTGAGAAACTAAACAACATTGGCAACACTTGTAATGTGCATCACATGAGAACATAACTGTTTATACAACTTAACTGAAATCAACATAGAGCAAGAAGTTAGAACAGCAATCCAGTTAAAGAAATAGGTTTAAAAACATACTGTTGCGCCATTGGAGTTTCAATTGGATCCTTCAAATTGAAAGTAGTTGGTATGAGTATATACGGTGATGCAACAGCAAAGGAGTATGGACCATAGCTACGGAATCTGACACGAGAAAAGTTATATACGCTTTAAGCGTGGAGTTTAGGTTAGTTGTGGTGGTCTTAGTGCTTTGGGCGCTTTGATAGCTTACAAACTGCTCGTGTGGGGGTACTCTGTGGTGGACATGGTGCTTTGTCAACTATAAGTGGGTTACTATCCCTTTGGGGTTGCGGTTAGATGGGTTGTAGCTGGTTCTCCATGTGGTGTAAGTGTGCAATCTGGAAGAGTCTCGATTATGTGTGGTGGGGCTAGTTTGTGGGCCAGTACAACCATGGTTTTATCTGCATCGACGGGTAGCTTGTCTTTTGTGAAGAGCAGTTTTTTCTCCCTTAGATCTGCCATCACCCCTCAATTCAAATGGCTGATAAACAAGAAAAGAAATTGAACATCTGAGACATTGTATGATGAGCAGATGTGGTAATTCACATATATGTTGTCTAACCAAGCAGGACAGCATGACACAATTTCACATATATGATGCCTAACTAAGCAGGATAGCATGACACCGTTCGGATATATGATGGATAACTTAACAGGATATAATGGCATAATTCAACATATGATGAGTACCTAAGCAGGATGACATGACAAAACTATATGATGTCTTTCTAAAATAGGTTGGGATTAAATAATTCACATACATGTTGTCTAAGTATACGAGGATGGCATGATATAATTGACATAATTGATTCATATACTAAGCAGGTGGCATTACGCATGTATGATCTCTAAACTAAGCGAGATAGAATTCATTATTGTGCATATGATGTCTAAACTAAGCAATGCAAGACACCATATGCATCATATGAAAATATAAACATCGCAACTTAGAGCAAACACCTCGGGTGGGATATAGGACTGGTCATCTGTCTACGAATCCTCCTCTCATGAGCTCCTGTAACCATCGAGATATATGCTTCAGCAAGTGCGATTGCTGCTCTGAAGACCTTGTTTTCCTCGATTTTTCCATAACCGGCTCAAATGGCTGATACACATGAAGAGTAGTTCAATATACACAGATTGTCGACAAATGGAATCGTAATGAAAAAAAAGATGGCATGAGATAATTCACATATATGATGCACGGCTCCATGGCGGTGCATAATTCACATATATGATAAGCGGCTGAAAAACATGGCATTGCATAATTCACATATCGATATAGAAAGCAAACATGAGGCATTCACACAAAGCATGTCTAATCTAAGCAGATGGCATGGCAATTCAAGACACCATATGCATGATATGAGCAATATAACCCAGCCAAGTTAGAGCATGCACCTCGGGGGATCATTTGGTCATATCTCTGAATCCTCCTCGAGGAGCTATCTATAACCAACAAGAAATCTGCATCGACGGTATGCTTGACTGCTTGCTCGAAGACCTTGTTTTCCTCCAGATTTTCCATGACCGACTCAAATGGCTGATGCACATGAAGAGTAGATGAATGTATAAACATTTTTGACAAATGGAATACATTATGGAAAAAAATATGTACGATACAATTCACATATCGATGGTGGCTAAGCAGGATGGCATTGCATGATTCACATATGATGCTGGCTAAAGAAGATGGCATTGCATAATTCCCATATACTCCCTCCATTCCTAAATATTTGTCTTTTAGAGATTTCAAATGGACTACCATATACGGATGTATATAGACATATTTTAGAGTGTAGATTCACTCATTTTGTTCCGTATGTAGTCACTTGTTGAAATCTCTAAAAAATAAATATTAGGAATAATGAAGATATGATATAAAACAAAACAGGTGGCATTCACACAAAGCAAATCTAAACTAAGCTGATGACATATAAGATGTATAATGTAAGCAATGCAAGCGCCATATGCATGATATGACCAACATCGGCATGCCGAGTTAGAAAACACCTCGGGTGGTAAGCAGGCATGGTCGGCTCCTTATGAATCTCCATCGAGCAGTTATCTTCCTCTGGAATACAATCTGGAAATGCAGGAGAAGGGGCACCGCCCACCATGGAGCAGCGTCTGCATGACATTATATTAGCCGCATAGCGGTCTTCTCTTTTTCTCTACATGTTGATGCGATTGTGTACAATATCGACATGCATAATAAAAAAATAGTTAGATTTTGTAAGGCCTAAGGGGTGGATGCAAAAATCAAGACTGATGGTAGCAAGCAGTGGATGGATCCAAAACTAATGATAGCGGGTAGATTATAGCTTGGTTTAAAAGATAGACAATGGATCATCTATTGTTTGTTGCTCACCAACATGAACCACATAGAAGACCCGGATGAACGGATAGTAGACAAATACTATTAGTTCTTTGGCTCGATATGAGACCCATGGGCAATTCAAAACTCAAGATTGAGCGATAAAGTAGCGAGTAATAATAACGATGTATAACATAAGCAAACACGAAAGGCTGCGACCTCTCTTCGGGCTGTCTAGTCCTCGGGTTCATCTGCTCAATCGATGATGGTAATGCAGTTGGGGTGGCTGCGGCAATGGGAAGATGATCGAGGCAGCGAAAGAAAGTATGCAGGGGATCTCTGCTGCGGTGAACTCTTACATCGATGGTGCACCTCGGTGGGGTGGATGGATGACGCGGGAGGAGCAGGACATAACACCGAGTTTTCTTTGGCGCCAATCAAAAATGAAGTAAATCTGTAAGGGCTCCTTAGAATTGGAGGATTCTATAAGCAGGGACAGGAAAAACACAAGAATAGGATAGGAATGCGTGCAAAATAGAGCATTGAGTCAACTTTGGGTGTTTGGCTCACATGAATTGGAAGAAAGAGGAATGGAGAAACAAAGTGATCGACAGTGTACAACCTCTTTGGCATAGCCTTGTGGACCTCAGCATCATTGGGTTGGGCGTGGAGGATGGTGATGATGCTAGTGTATTTGTCGAGGCGGGGAAGAAGATCCGAGCCTCTGGAAGCAGCGCGAGGTACTGCTCATTTGTGATGGGCGGTTCCGTCGTTGGAGCAACTCCGCTGAGGTGTCTGGCGACGAGGCTGAAGCATGACAAGATAGACAACTTTAATCTGAAGTGGGACCCTAATATCATCGCAATAGATGATGTAAAATACATCACCAAAAGTGCTAGATGTAAAAGCGCATCGATCGCGCCACGGCGCTCCGGCGAGATCTTGTAAGTGCTATTCACTCACGAACTTAAGCGAAGAAAATGAACTTCCGAGTCGAAACTGAATTTTCTTGTCGAAACTGATTGAACTAGTAGCGAGCATTGCAATAGATGTTTAGGGCGTTCGAGCACTAGTAGCGGAAGCGATCTAAATCAGCAAGCGCTCGGCGAGAACGCACTAGCGAGAGAGCAATTCGATGCGGTAGCACATGACGAGTGCTAAAGCAGCAACTCTGTAGCTGCGGAGGTCGTCAGCAGCAGCGGCAGCAAGTGAGAGCAAGCGGAGCAGCAGCCGCGAGCAGCGGGAAGCGGTGCGGCAAGCGCGACCGGCGGCAAACAGATCCGCGGCCGGCGGAGAGCGAAGCAGCTGCAGCTAGTGCCGTTGTGGAAATCGCCGCCCGAAAGCAAGCGACATGGGGAGAGCGCCGTGGATGATGTGGCGGCGAAAGCGCCGTCGATGGAGACGCCATGTCTGCTCGGTATCGAGCACCGGCAGCCCGTGAGATCAAATAAAGATAAAATGCAGCGGTGAGTGCAGAACCTCCTTAGTGGCGCCGAGTTGGCATCGGCTTCATCGGAGGAATTGGTGAGGTGCCGCGGTTCGGTGGGGCAGGTCAAAGCGGCGCTGTGGGGATTGAGGTGGCGCGATAGGCGAAGCGACGTCGGGCAGCTCCTTGGAGGTGGAGGACAAAGCGGCTGATCCGTGAGGCGGCGAGATTGACAGATCCTCATCGGTGCGGTGGATGAGGGCGGCGAGCTGTTGCGGTGGGCGGCGTAGTCGGGAAGAGTCTTGGTGGCGGCGGTCGGGAGGCGATGGAGGAGCATGGGGTTTCGCTGGTTTTGTCGGCCTCGGTGTATGAATGGGCGAAGGGAGGAGCCAAGCGAGGGGCGCTTGTCGAAATGTAGGGTAAGTTACCAGCGTCCCCACCAGTTTGACACCGCGACATGGAGCTTCGTTTCGGTGAGGGTAGAAGGGGATTTCCGTGTCTGGGCTGCGGGGCGATTTGGATGAGGAGGGAGTTCTCGTGGCGTCAAATTCGGGATAACAAAGGTGGCGCGGGTTGAAGAAGTGGGAGTTTCAAAGCAGGTGAGACAAAAGATACTCGAGCTTGAAAATTTCGGGATAACAAGGTGCGGATTCCTTGTTCGTGAGAACAAACTTAACGTGTAAAAAAATCATACAAGGCACAAGAGAGTCATGTCCCTTTTACTATATTGCTATAGATGCCATTGAAAAAACTACAAGAAAAATGTAAAAAAATCGGAGAACAAGGTTACCTGCACGGTACCAAATCGATTAGCACTTCCCTCAACAACAACAAAAACAAATCAATTCCCACCAAAGAAGAGTAATGTCCCTTTTATATGATTACAGATGCCATGATCTTGAATTTCAATTTTGAATCACGTTGTGTTGAATTGAATATATCATTAGGTGACCTTGCGGTTTATAATTGATGTAGTCGTACATTTTGATCTTCCATCATATATGAACATTTTACTCCACCATGTGAACATATATATTGTAAGTCTACCATATGGACTAAATTTGAATCAATTTTCCTTATTTGAATCGATTGTTGTCAAGTTATACAATAAATTAAATATTATCTTGATAACAAAAGACATGCATATAGCAGTAATCATATTTCACTATGAACTACATGTACCATACACTCTCAATTCAAATATATGTATCCATTTTATGTTGAATTCAAATCATAGTACATTATTGGTATAGGTAGCGAGATGTTAGGGATAATCTAAACCCTGTTTTCATCGTATAATTTTTGGCTGAATTGGGACAAGTTTTGGTATAAGCCTCTTGCAAAACCGGAGATTCTCTCAACAAGCCTCGTGGTTCGAGAGGAGCGATGTCAACTTTGTGTCTTGAAGCGATATCGCTGCCTCCCCTGATTTTATTCTGAGGCAACATAGAACTATATGAGTGCCTGTTAAATTTTGGAATTATTCGGGTTCATTTGGCCTTTTTATACATTAATTGAGTTTACGGACTTTTAATGTGCATAATTTAAATATGAATTGCATGCACATGCTCCGGTGCACAAAGTGGGTTGAAAAATCACATGTGTGTCCTTGGTTGAATTTCTAGGTCCCATGGAAGAAATGAGAATGAAATTCAAACATCTGGTCATCACGACTCTGCGAGAACATCGAGAATCTTAGATTTTAAATTCATGTAAATCCAAAACTCATTTGGAAATCATGAAACTTGGCATGGTGTCATGTCATGGCACTAACATGTTGTGGTAAAAAATGGGCGATTTGGAAGCTCGTGGTTCTAAGAGGGCGATGCCACCTTTGGCGTGAAGCGATATCGCTGCCCCCCCCTTGAGTTTCTTAACAAAGGCAACATAGAACTACATTAGTGCCATGTTAAATTTTGGAATTATTCCGCGTTCGTTTGTCGTTTTTTATACATTAATTGAGTTTCTGGTCATTTAATGTGCATAAGTCAAATTTGAACTACAAGCACATGCTCTCGTGCACCAAAGTTGGTTGAAAAATCACATTTGTGTCCTCGGGTGAATTTCTAGGTCCCATGCAGAAATGAGAATAAAATTAAAACATCTGGGAATCGTGGCTCGACCGAGAACATTGAGAAACTTGGTTTTAAAATTCTTGTAAATCCAAAACACGTCTGAAAATCATTAAACTTGGCATGGATGTCATGTCATGGTACTACCATGTTGTGGTAAAATAATGGCCGAATAGGAATAGATTTTGGTATAAGCTTCTTGCAAACCGAAGCTTCTCTCAAGAAGGCTCGTGGTTACGAGAGGGCGTGTCACCTTTGAGTCTGAAAGCGATATACTTTGTCCCCTTGAGTTTATTTACAAAGGCAACATAGAACTACATGAGTGCCCTGTTAAATTTTGGAATTATTCCGGCTTTGTTTGGCCTTATTTACACATTAATTGAGTATTTGGTCATTTAATGTGCATAATTCAAATTTGAACTACAAGCACGTGCTCTCGTGCACCAAAGTTGGTTGAAAAATCACATTTGTGTCCTCGGGTGAATTTCTACTCCCATGCAAAAAATGAGAATAAGATTCAAACATCTGGGCATCGTGGCTCGGTCGAGAACATTGAAACTTGGTTTTAAAATCATGAAACTTGGCATGGTGTCATGTCATGGTAGTACCATGCCGTGGTAAAAAATTGGCGAATAGGAAGAAATTTTGGTATAAGCTTCTTGCAAATCAGACTTCTCTCAAGAAGGCTCGTGGTTACGGGAGGAGCGTGTCACCTTTGTGTGCATAATTCAAATTTGAAATACAAGCACATGTTCAGTGCACCAAAGTTGGTTGAAAAATCACATGTGTGTTCTTGGGTAAATTTCTAGGCTCCATGCAAGAAATGGGAATGAAATTCAAAATTCTGGGCGTCGTGGCTGGGTTGGAAACATTGAGAAATTTAGTTTTTAATTCCTGTAAATCAAAACACACATGAAAATAATGAAACTTGGCTTGGTGCCATGACATAGCACCAACATGCTGTAGTAAATTTGCAGTCCGATTTGCGGCGCACATTAACAATCAACAAAGTCATTTTGGAACAAGTCTTTGTCACGTTACAATCGGAAACACAAGTATTATTGAAACCGTGGGCGTTCTACTTACTAGTACCATTGACGTGCCGCCAGCGTCCCATTTTTATTAGCTAGGGCGCGCGCCGAGGTAGCTATTTGAGTCTGAGGCGTGCGATCGGACCCTGCTGGCGTGCTTATCGGGAGGAGAGCCCTTTGGCCTCCATCTGCCGTCCACCTCTCTCCCAAGGTCTCCATTAATGGCGCCGAGCCTCATTTAATGGCGTGGCTATGTCTCACTCAACTGAGATTTAAGAGAAAAAAAGAAAATCTGAAAGCACGGATCTTGATGTAAGATCCGGCGGACCTATATAGCATCTCGTGACTTATAGCAAGGCGATGAATATATAAGGATGATTTTTTGAACAAAGAAAGGCTTGCCCTTCCGATTTTCATTCTGAAAACCACCACAATTCACAAGAAGTTCAGCACAACTCCAACCTAACACGAAGGACTAAAAGCTACTCTACCAGATTGAAATCGCAACATCCCAAGAGGCCAACAAAGGCCAAACATCTGCGCTAGAACCCAACATTTCACAACCGACGACACAATCCACATTCTAAACCGATTATTACATCAAAAGAAACCAGGAAGCTGAAGGAAGCCCAGCAGCAACTAGAAGAACAACAAGCGCCGGAGTGCCACGACAAGAGTTTTCTTCATTCCAGCCTCATAACATTGATCTTCCACGAGAAGATAAGGGCGATTAATTGTCTTACATAATTAGAAAGATAATTAAAAAAGCCACATGCGGCTATGGCCGAAATACACAAGGGAAAAAGAAGAAGGAAGACAAGGATCTGGCTCGCTTATCTCTACTTTCTTGATGCGTTGTTGCAGGCCGCGGGAACTAGTCTCCGCGGTGAGCGGTGATGAGCTCTTCGTGTCCTCAAGGCGCTGCTTGAGAACATCCATGGATTCCTCCACCAGCCTTTGGCGCTTGTTGCGAACATGTCATTCTCGTCCATAAGTTTCTTGGCGATGGCCGGTCCTCTTCAACAAGGCCTGGTCTCCTCCTGCTGGTTTGCGCTTGGACGATCTTCTCCCTCGGCAGGTCGCGCTCAGCCCGAGCATCTCATTGCCCTCCCTTAGTTGCGGATGGCGCGGTAGCCTGCTCAAGCGAGGCTTTCACGTTGTCCTGCAACCTCGCCAAGCCGGAGATCTGATCCATCGGCTATGGGCGATCGCATGCATGCGCTTGTATCGTCGTCGCTTTGCCCGCGAGAAATTTTCCCGATCCGCTGCAGCAGCAGGACATCTCTTGCTTCAGCGGTGCGGCGAACGATCTGCTGCATCGGCGGTGGCGGGACCTCTGTGCTGCTACTTCCAGCTGACGGGACATGTCGGCTGCTCTCGCGGCAAGGCGGGACATCTCTCGTGCTTCGCTTCCATGCTCGCCTCTCCTGGTGGCAATCTCGACCCGAACTCACGCTGGCCATGGTAGGCGCAAGGGAAGGATGCTGAATGACTTGTTTGTTTTGTGGATGAGGAGTTGAGGAGAATGTGCAGCCATCTTGGCATACTAGTATTTATAACCGAGTACTAATCGCTCCTGGTGGGAAACCGTTTAGGTTGTGATCGGTGTGAACAGGTTTGGAATTCAATATAGCGTGATACTAATCGCTCCTAAGTAGGAAACCGTTTAGGCTGTGATCGGTGTGAACAGGTTTGCAATTCAATATAGCGTGGAGTAATTTGGAATGTGACGAGGCATAGCTCAAAATTTATTAGCGGTTCTATTGAAGTGCGACACTATTCCCAGATGGAGTACTTCTTTTCTATCCCTCCTTTCGGTTTTATAGGGCTTATCTCAAAATTTTAGTTTTTCCATTTTATAAGGCTCAATTTGGTTGTTCCCCAACACATGTTCAGATTACAAGGTGAATTAAATCATTGCATGCAAGTATTAATAGAAAATTGACCAATGCATGTACTTTATGCATGCATGCATTGCAACTAATGCATTGATAAACATAATTTTTTGAGTAAAACAAGAGCATTAATTAGGTGCTTTTGCAAACCACAAAAATATTCCACCACTCACCATAAACCGGAAAGGAGAATACTTGCGTGTGCGTGCAATAAGCTGCACCGTCGTATACATATCTTACGGTTAATGGGGCGTTAAACAGGAATAGCGGCGTGGCGAGCTCTAGGCTAGTCCTTTTTCAGGCGCATTAAACCTATCTCTCGGGACTTCTCGCACGCACCATCATGCCACCCACAAAAACTTGTACTCTGAGTTTAGTAATCGTTATACAGAGGAAGAGAAGAGGTGCCCATGCGCTTTTCGTCCTCTCACACAGCGTCTGTTTTTTTCGAAAAGGAGGATGATGACCCCGGCCTCTGCATCACAGGAGTCACACATGCATTTGTAGCTCTGATTGTAGTGTTCTCAACCATCCGATTGGCTCTATCATGGATGTACCTATATACTAAAACATGTCTAAATACATCTATATTTTGACAAATGGAAGGCATGTATTGTGGAGCGGAGGGGTGTTTGTCATCAAAATGGATAAAAGGGCGTATCTAGAACTAAAATACGTCTACATACATCTCCTTTTATCCATTTTGATGACAAGTAGTACTTCTAACCCAAAGGAACTTTATATCCATGAGACACAAAATATCCGTTCATTGTTGGAAATTACTGATCGATGTCGAAGTAATTGCTGCATGCATACCAAAACCCACCATTTCTTAAGCTAAAGTAGACCAAGGTAATCCCTATATTAGAATATTACTAAGATAAGCAGAAGGCCTGTCGAAACATTTAGGGCGTGAGCTTGTCAATCTGAATTTGGAGGGACACAAGCTTAGCCCGGCCAGCAACTTAGGCGGAACTGTCAAGAAGGTCAGCTCCGCATGTCGGCGTCGCCGGGATCCTTGCTGCTTGTCACCTCCATTTCCACCTTGGCGTCGGTCGTGCCTTTGGGCTCCCCGTGAACCGTTCGCCACAACTTGGCCAAGTAGTGCGGCGGTGGGGATGCCCGCTCGTCTGAGATGACCGACCACGGTGATAGGCGCGCCGATGTCGAGCATGCCGCCGACCAAGAAAAGCGTCTGGCGGTCCTCCTCCATGAACAGCAAGAGCTGTGGCTCCGGCAGTGGCACTTGCGGCTGGAGCACCTGCCGTACTAGATCCTGTGCGGGCATGGGATGCGCGGTGCTGATGTGGTGGTAGAGTGCGGCGCGGTGAGAGTCTGGATTAGGGGTGTCTGATAGCGGACTACCATCATCAGCGAACTATCATTGGCGGACTATCATCATCGACGGGACTCCAAGACTATGAAGATACAAGATTGAAGACTTAGCCCGTGTCCGGATGGGACTTTCCTTGGCGTGGAAGGCAAGCTTGGCGATATGGATATGTAGATCTCCTACCATTGTAACCGACTCTATGTAACCCTAGCCCTCTCCGGTGTCTATATAAACGGATGGCTCTAATCCGTGAGACGAGAACAAC
>JAHIAM010005979.1:0-21054 GCA_021605205.1 Aegilops longissima
TGTGAAAACTAGTCATAATCGGGCTCCAGACCCCCATGCGGATTCCGCGGAGGGGCGGACTTGATCAAGCGAACTTAAAGTCGGGCGCCGGACCAGACTTTCGTTGGACAACGTCCAGCAATCAAACTTCAAATTCGGAGGCTTCTCGGCCTTGAGCCTTGAGGCGGATAGGGTTCGGACTTAATTACACCCACCCACCCGGACATATGCGATCTATCTCTAATCCGGCAAGAGCCGGCGGAGCGATACATCACTATTGGGCGATTCCTCCGGGTTATGGGCGGGATAAAGGACTGCCGAGGAAAAGCGCAATCTCAATTTTTTGCAATAATTGCAGACGAGGAATCTTGAGCGCCGTCGGCCCGTCGTGAAATTACACGCTTAGCCGACACTGGCGTCCATAATGCGAAAATCTTGTGCGATGGAAGTTTTCGGACAACCCGAAAATAAGTTTTGGGACAATCGGCCCGAATACAACCTAGTCCGCAACAAAGGATTGCATTACACTCGGGCACGGATACAAAAACCAAAAAGCAAAAACCCCATAAAGGGCATGGAACCGTACTAGAGGGATGGCTTAGCGGACCATGTAAAATTCACGATGCGAAGCGTCATCCCAACACATAGCCCGAGCATGTTGGATATTCTGCAGGTGGCCAAAGTGGAGAGGAGCTTCTAGCCCGGAAAACCACTCCAACAACATCGATGCAGTATCAACAATCTTGAGACTTTCGCATCAAATAATATGCACGAAGCAGACAATCCGCCTGCAAAAAGTCTACCAAGTAGCAACAACCAATCCATGGGCGACACAGCCATCACCTTCAGCGCGTGACGAACCTAAATTCCGGACAGCCGAGCTCGGCCGCTGGTACTTAGTCCAATAGTGGGCGACTTTCACGACTTACAAAGTCCTCATGGATGGCAGCGCGGTTAAACCTCATCTCTGAAAACCCTTCAAAAATGGAAATAGGCTGGAGCCGCATTAAGCGAAGCAGCACAACCTTTAGAGGAATAATCCCTAGCAGGAGGCGCTGCCTGAGGAAAAATCACACTTGATGTGGTATTATTGACTCACGGACAATTCAGATCGAAGAAGTCACGTTCCAAGTGGCCCGTTCAAGCGGATATCACGCTATATTAGGGCGAGAGGCATTCACAATTTTCAAGCCGTACCCCATTCGGGTACATGAAGCTCAAAATGCACAGGCCGGCAGAATAATCACTCTCGTTAGTGATCCGGACATAGCACTCAGCGCCGAAAACAAGACAGCCGCATTAGCCTTAGAGGCACTATCGAAGCCTTAGCGGCGGAGGAACTCACCGGCGCTGCTCTCTCGGTGAATAGGGGCGATGTGATACTCGATAAGAGATCCAAGTCCACCTCCTTTAAACCAACAAATGAAATAGTAAAATTCGAGGTCCACCCAGCGGACCCGACAAAACGGCCTCCATCGGGGGGCTGGTGAACCCTGATGTAGGCGCCCGCTGCTGAAAATTCCCGGGAAAATTGGGACATTTTGCACGGCACCCCTCGGATATGCCGGAATCTCACGCATGATTGGCGAGAACACAGCCTAAACATCCTAAAAGGATTCAAGCCGATTAAACAGGCTCTTGACGATTTTCGAACCCAAAAGACAGGCAATGGGAGAAGAGCTAGCCAAACTATTGGAAGCGGATTCGCCGAGACATCAAGCATCCGGATTGGCTAGCAAACCTGGTAATGGTACCAAGAAGGACAAATCCTGGCGCCTATCGTCGATTTCAAAGACCTAAATAAAGCCTGCCCAAGGATCCCTTCCCCTCCCGCATCGACCAAATCGCCGATGCCCGCTGCGAGCACGATTCATTGTGCTTCACGGGCGCATACTCGGCTATCATCAAATCAAGATGGCGAAGCGGATCAAGCATAGCGGCATTCATTACTCCATATGGACCATTACGCTTCAACACGATGCCGGACTTAAGCGCCCGGCGCAACATATCGCGCATGATTGAGACATGTCGGCTACCAAGATCGGCAAAACGGTAGAGGCATACGTGAGGCAGCGTAGTCTTCAAAACTAAAGCGTCGAAACTCTAGTAGGCGACTTGAGGCTCACATTCGACAACCTCGAGCATATGACATCAAGCTGAATCCGGAAAATGCGTTTTGGTGTACCAGTAGGAAAGCTGCTGGGCTTCATCGTTATCCGGTAGAGGAATTGAAAAACCCAGCCAAGATCGAGCTGTCACAGCTAGATATCCCAAAGACCTCAAGCAAATACAAAAATTCCTTTGGATGCGTGGCGGCTCTAAGCGCTTTATCTCCGTCTAGGAGAAAAGGCATTACCCTCTATCGCCTCCTTAGGCGCCTTTGAACACCAGTGGGCGGATCGCGACACTGCGGACTCGAAGAAATAAAGGCCATATTGGCAACAAATCCGGTCTGGCTGCGCCCAACCTGGGCGAACCAATGTTGTTATACATCGCAGCAGCGCATCAAGTTATAAGCAGCGGTACTCGTCGTCGAGCGAGAGAAAGAAGGGCATAAATTCCCTCTTCAAAAACCGGTATACTACGTATCCCTTGTGTTAACCAGCTGCAAGTCCGTTACCCGCACTATCAGAAGATAGCATCTGGCGGTGTTCATGGCATCCGGAGCTCAGACACTACTTTCAAGAGTGTTCGATAACGATGGCCTCTGAAGTACCATAGCGACATTATAAACAACCGACCTGACAGGCAGGATTGCAAAATGGGCCATTGAGCTCTTACCATTTGATATAACTTACAAACCTCGGCGAGCTATAAAGTCACAAGTTTTGGCTGACTTTGTCGCTGAATGGACCAGCCGAGCTCCCTAAAATCTGCGCGCATACTCCCATTGGATTATGCACTTGCCGGCTCTAAAATGTTAGCGGATTGAAATTTGGCGTCGTATTGGCGTCCCGACCGAGGACTGAGATAATGTACACGGACTCCAACAAGCGGCGAATCGAGGCCCTTTTACATGGTCTCGGATGGCAATCTCCTTGGGCATTCAACGCCTAGAGGTGCTGGGATTCAAACCTTGCAATATCCCAAATAAGCGGAGACTTTGCGCCAAAGATCCAAAAATGGCAGCATACATAGCGCTGTCCTAAAAATGTCAGCCGGTTTGAAGGACTTGAATTCCATCCGTGGCGAGGATAATAACCAAGCAGCCGGCGTCTTGTACGCCGGCGCAAAAGCAACGGCTGTCCTCTAACATCTTCTGGAGCGGCTCTTCAAGCCATCCGTACTATGGGAAGAGGAGTCGGAACTAACAAGCGGAACAAATCGCACCAACGGCGATTCAGCCGATGACATAACACCTTCCGCCCGCGACATAATGGCAGTAATTGCCCGTGGACAGAACCATTCCTTGCCTACTTGCTTAGGCGGGAGCTTCCGAAGACCAAAATGAGGCCGCCGCATTGTCCGGCGATCTAAAGCCTACAAGTTCTATGAGGAGAACTTCATAAGAAAAGCACAGGGTCCTTCAAAGGTGTATCTCCGAAGAGGAAGAAGCGAAACCTCTGGCTGAAATTCATGCGGACTAGGCGGACACCACGCCGCCTTCGGGCCCTTGTAGGAAAGGCATTCCGTCTTTGGATTTTATTGGCCGGCCCGAGCGGATCTCGGGACTTAGTCAAAGATCGTCGGTTGTCGGCTCTTTGCTAATCGAGCCATATACCACCCGCCCTCAAAACTATACCCATTACCTGGCCATTCGCAGTGCAGGGGCTTGACATGGTTGGACCACTTAAAGGGGGACCCACAAGCAAAGGTACCTATTGGTCATGGTGGATAAATTCACCAAATGGATAGAGGCCAAACCAGTTAAAGCGGCGAGTCGGACCAGTGATAGACTTTATATCCGGGGTAGTACACGTTATGGTGTCCCCACAACATCATCACCGATAGCGGCACGAACTTCACCGTCGATGAGGTTAAATCATGGTGCAAAAATATGGGCATCAAGCTCGATTACGCTTGATCTATCATCCTCAAACCAGCGGTCCAAGTGGAGCGAGCAAATGGTCTAATAATGGCGGCATCAAACCCGGACTAGTGCGGTCCCTTACGAAATCGACGCGCGGGTAGAGGATCTCGATTCCGTACTCACGGGGCTGCGGACAACGCCTAACCGTACTACGGTTCACACCATTTTTATGGTATCTGGCGCGAAGCAGTTTTGCCCTGCGACATAATTCATGACTCACCTCGAGTGCGCATATACGAAGAAAGAGAAGCCAAGTTGGATCGGCGGGACAGCTTGGGCGCATTGGAGGAAAAACGCGGCGTCGCCAAGGCTCGTTCCCCATTCTATCAGCAGCAGGCTCGAAGATATCACAGCGAAAATGCAGGCCAAGACTTTAGCGTTGGCGAACTGGTTCTCGCTGCGGAGAAGAAAAAGGACAAGCTCAAGCCCAAATGGGAAGGCCCCTTCATCATCGATCAAGTCGACGGTGGGCGTACCATCTCTGAAATGCATCGGATAATCGACTCGGCGAACCCATGGAGCGCAGCCGCCTCCGAAGATTCTATGCCTAGCGTCGGACTAAAATTCGTCCCTTTCCCCGTCAAATTTTTTTTCAGCTGCCTTTTGTTTATCTTTTTCTTCTCAACCCTATTCATCCAAGCCTTGAAGGGCCTACTTGCGCAACGTTCGCGTGCAATTGATGTGCTATTCGCACTCATTATACTGGGGCTTCCTTACGAGCTTAATTATAAGGGCTTCATGCCCGGCACATGTCAAGCCTCCACATGTACCTTTTATTCACCATTATATGCATCGATATGACTTAAGTTTTGGCCAAGCTGGGTTTCCTGGCTCTGTGCTTACCCCTCGTTCCCGATTGTTCAGCTAGGAGGTAAAGGAGCACCTCTGCGATTATTACTGCCGGGTCAGCGGATGTGTACCTCGGTGGGTGAAGCAGCTAAGCGTTCTTAAGGGAATATTGATCGGTGACTTAAAAGATGATTTTTATCCACTTATTTATCTGCCCCAGATGTTTTTACGCTTTTTACATGATCCGGACATGCACTTTAGGGCATACCACCCCAGAGAAAGGAACCCTTAACAGAACTATTCTCCACGGAAGATGTTTCTTACTACCCATGTAATATAACATAATTAGTTGGGCACTTATGCGATAAAGCTTTGATGACCCCGCTTTGGTCTCCATGCATACCTCGGTTGTTTCATAACAGAAGGTATTCGGACACCTCCGGACTCTAGGGTCGAGGTGAAGCGAAAAGGTCGGCAAAGACAAGCGATCTAATCCGGCTAGAAGGCATTTTATATGTCATTTTATAATACATTGTCAAATCGGTGATTGTATTCTTCCTCAATCCCGTCTAACGGGTTGTCTAATTTACTGATCCTGTTGGGAAAATTTAATGACCAACTCTACTTGGCGTATACTAAACTCACAGGATCTCCTTCCCGCCGGGCCCCACAGGTCCGACTTGACCATGTGGTTGGGATCCACCTTCTTGTACGATGTCTTTACCATGGCCCGAGGCGTCCACAGCACCTTGGCGGCAGGCGAAATCTTCCATAAATGGAGCGCTGCCGCACTCCTGCAGCTTCTCCATAAGCTCCCAAGACCCTCGGTAAGAGAAGGCTGGCCATAATGCTGGATAGCGCCGCTCATTACTGCGAACTTCGTTCGATCGGTTGCAACAATTCGGAAGTTGATCACCCGTTGATCGGGCATCTCTCCAGCGAGGCGACTGTGAGCATACCTACAGGACATATTACATCAAATTGACTTCCTCGCCGAACTCTTCTTTTCAAAGGAGTTCGCTCAAGCACTACTATATATGCGCGGCAAGCCGCTGATTCTCCTTAGCGGGCCCGATAGCTCGGCCCGAGCATGCCTTCAGCTCTTCTCTAAGCTGGGCATGGGCATCTGGAGCTTGTTGCTTTCATGCTGCACCTTATGCAGCACCCTCTCGCCGACCTTTAGTTAGCGCGAAGTTCTCGCATGTCCGGATCTTTTCGGCAGCACCTGCAATGTCATTTTTAGACTTGCGCGAAGGCCAACGCTACTTACCTTTCTAAAATAATGCGTTACGGGAGAGGCCCTGCGTTTCCTCTGCGCCGAAGAGTCTTGACCTCAAGTTGGGCCTTGCACTCTTGCAGCTCTGAAGACAGTTGGGTATTCTTCTTGGTAAGATTCTATGTTTCATATGATCCTTAAATCAGTTAATATAACTACTTTAAGTCTAGGGAGCTCTTGGCACATATAACTATTAAATTCTCTTACCGTATGTCTTTTACATCTGCTCCGTAGCTCTGGTAAAACCATCTTGAGCAGCACGAAGGTCGCATCCCCGTGTTAAAGGCATTCAGCGCCTCGGGGAGAAGCACGCGTCACCAAATACTGCCAGTGGCGCTGTGATTCAGGGCACTCTCCACCTCGGACTTGGTGGCGGGCAGTGCTGTCGGCATCCTCCGTCGGAGGAGCGTCCGGCTCGCGCCTTGCGCTCGCCTCCCCCTCGAGACCAGGTGCGGGAGCTGGCTGGTAGAGGTTGGATTGGCAACCTCCACGCCCATGATCCGGCGGGCCTTTTTCCCTATAAAAGTCATGAGCACTCAAGCGCTTCCTAGGAACATTGCTCTAAATAATGAATTGTGAACTACACCTTTGCGGCGGACGTTTCAGTCCGCGCCGCTCCTCTTCCGCCTCTTGGTCGGTGGCCTTTGTTGGTCAGCCACCGTGGGCTCGGCTTCTCTCCTAAGGCGCCTCTTGCAGGCGCCATCATATCTGGTGGTCGAAATAAGCAAGGAAGGAATAGCGGTGTCGGGGCTTGATCGCGATCACACAGGAAGCGGATATAGTCCGGGATAGTTAGTCGTTATGGCGACTAAAGCATTGTCCATGCTGAGCTGGTGGAACACCCGTCGATTAGCTCCACCTTTATGTCGGATCCTCTTGGAGGCGGATCCGGGATCTCTCGGATCCTCGGGCTCTGAGCGGACTTAGCATGTCCTCCACGGTCCGGCGCAGTTCTGCGTCGAAAAAGAAACACAATATAAAAACTTAAGTTTCAAAAGGCCGCAGTCAGACGCATGATTGTTAAACACCCAAGGCGGGGATTATTCATGGAGAACCCATTTAATGGGTTTGTCGAAGAAATCCTCCTTCTCCCCCTTATACAGGCGGACAGGATCGTCACGGATCTTGGCGAATCCGACCCCTTCGGCCATGGCGGGTGGCATCGTCCTCCCGTTGAAATCCCACATGGGGTGGCCTGTATTGTAGTGGCTGCACCCCGCATAATGCATGTTGCCATGACTCAATCATGGTCAACTGGCATGGGCGATAACCTTATTGGCCCATCAAATAATGGGCAGCTTGTCTTCCTCGGATGGGGGCTCGCGGGCGCCAACTAAAGCGTTTCTTGGAGGAGCATTGCTGAACTCCGGGAGGCCCGATCGAGCAGTCCGGCAGCAGGCGTCTTCTATATAAAACCATTCGAAGCCGGTCTTGGGCGCCTTCTTAGGGGTTCGGATGGTAGAGTGTATGGACCCCTCGTGAGGCGGGGTACAAGGCAGAACAACCTATTCCACAGCGAAGTGAGAAGTGGGGCGCCTAGGAATAGCTTCAAAAAACTCGTAACCCATAATATGCAGGATTGAGGCGGGTGAGGTGATGAAGCTGGAGTCCGTAGAACTCCGAGGGCCAGCGGAGGAATGGATGTCTGAAATCTGAGGCCCCTTATCGGATAGGGGCCAAGCATACCGCTCCCCTTTGTTGGGATTTGGGGTAACCTCCGCACTTCCCACCTTTGTAGGTGGCCAGCCGAACTCGAACCGGAACCATGAAGGCGGAGGAGATATCCCCCACTTGGGCTTCACCAGCTCGTTGTGCGAACAGAGCATCTCCTCAATCTCTGGCAAAGGGCTGGGGCCGAGAAGAGAGCAGCGTTGGCGGTCCATGATGGAATGGATTCTTGGTGGAAGCGCTCCGATGAGTATTTGCGGGAGGAAGATGGTGATTTGGATCTGGATTCTTGCCTCCCTTATAGGCAGATTATTACGCACAACTAGGGGTAAAACATAAAAGACACCCTGGCTTTTCACGTTCACTTGACAGCGTGGAAGAAAACCATTATTGGGCGTGGAAGCGAGGGCAACATTGATGAGGAAGCTGGACTTTGTTACGGCGGTGCGTAGAACTTGAAGGAGAACCCGCCTTGCAGCGCGAAGACTACACACATGCTGGACTTATCGTCATTGAAGCCTGGTTCGGGAGACTCTTGAGGAGTCCGGATTAGGGAAGTGTCGGATAGCGGACTACCATCATCGGCGGACTATCATCATCGACGGACTCCAAGACTATGAAGATAGAAGATTGAAGACTTCGCCCGTGTCGGGATGGGACTTTCCTTGGCGTGGAAGGCAAGCTTGGCGATCTGGATATGTAGATCTCCTACCATTGTAACCGACTCTATGTAACCCTAGCCCTCTCCGGTGTCTATATAAACCGGATGGCTCTAGTCCGTCGACAACAACCCTTACAATCATACCATAGGCTAGCTTCTAGGGTTTAGCCTCCTTGATCTCGTGGTAGATCCACTCTTGTAAACATCCACAATATCAATATCAATCAAGCGGGGCGTGAGGTTTTACCTCCATCAAGAGGGCGAACCTGGGTAAAACATTGTGTCCCTTGTCTCTGTTACCATCCGCCTAGGCGCTGATTGGGACCCCCTACCGAGATCCGCCGGTTTGACACCGGCGATTGGGCGAATCGGTTATGCTGCTATATTTTCATTCCAATAATCTTCTTTTTGCGAAGCACCGAGCGATTCTCACATCCTATTCTTTTCCGTTTTCATTGCGATTGTGGTTTCCTTTCGATTGCTTTTTGTTTGTCGGTTCATTGATGGATCACTGGAGCACTAGGCAAAGATTTGCGGCGGACAACCCACTCGAGACAGCGATCTCCGAGCGAGCACCGACCAATGAGTTGACCATGTTTGGGCCAACCCATGGAGCGAAGAACTCCAAGAAACAAGCAGGCCAAAGAGTTGAGGGCGTTGGCGGACGAACTCCTCAAAAGAAAGTTGGAAGAATTACAAGGGCCCCACCGTGCCTACAGGGAACTCGATTGCCACCTATGTGAGGCTCAAGACCGAGTCTGAGGAGATAGTCGCCGTTGAAGCGGTATTCTCTCGGCAAGGTGATGGCCCCATCGAGGATGAGGAGATGGCCCCGAAGGATGAGATCCTGATGAGCTGCACAAGGTAAAAATAATGGCTTATTACGAGTTGTGGTTTTGATTATTTGCAATGTGCTTGCTTTTGATTATTTGCAATGTGCTTTCTAATATGTTAGGGTTGTGCGGTGCGGTGGTTGTCCTTGATGATTACGATGTCGTGGCCCGTCCTATTGGCATCGCCCGGAGATCGATTCGATGCGCTGTCCATCCTATGGACATCGCCCGAAGATCGATTCGATGTCGTGATCAGTCCTGTGGACATCGCCCCAAAATCGATTCCCATGCAGCTGTCCGTCTTTGTGGTCATTGCCGAGATCGATGACAAGAAATAGTTAGTCACGCTAATCCTTGAGGGTAGTTTGCATTGCCCTGTGTTTAATTACCGAGCGATCGTGTTATCAAACCATCTTAGGGCTAGTCGCTGTATTGTGTGGCGGATCTTGCTACTTTTGTTTGATAGTGAATTATGCGATGAATCATCGAACCCTCTCCGAGTTATGAAACAGATGTATCCTCACCAGCTTTTGATGTAATATATGGCATGCTTAGATGTAATTTTGAAATGTTTATCATATCAGCAGGGCTTGTTTGATGATTCTTGGTGTTAGTAGGCTAGCTACCGTGCGAGCTATAGTACTTGCAAAACACTCACGAAAGAAATCTTGGGGCTGATGAGCTCGTGAATGCGCTTATACTTATCCTCGTCGATCGACCAATAGTCCTAGCTCCTAAAATTGTAGGCTTAGCGACGGATCGAGACAATAGTCAACATACATTCAGGCCTCATTTGGTTCATAGGGTAGGAAAATCGTAGCAAAAGTCTGAGAGCGTGCAACACAAAATCATAGCAGTGCTGCACGTACTCCCTCCGTTCAAAATAGATGACCTAGGCGGGCTAGTTTGGCCTAGTAGGTTTCGATGATATGGCGTGATGCAGTGCCGTCCGGTCTTGGCGTGTGGTAGCGATATTGCGATGCGATGAAGTTTTCTTGAAGAAGCAGAATTCAACGAAGTCATGATGGTTCCTTCGTCGAACAACTTCTGATGGGAAAGGTTAGGCCTCTGATATGACGGGGTAGACCGGGATAATTTTGTGCATGGCGGGTGGACCCGGGATGGTCGGCGTCCCACATGTCGTGAATGAAACTATTCTTTCCAATATAGAGGGCGAGAGCAGTATTCATTGTTTATTTTGATGAAAGCTATTGTCTCCTTTGTTAGTCCTTGACTTTGCCAATGCCTCTCTCTCCTCCACATAGCGGGGACTACTTGCTATGCATGCAGCGGGCAGCTGGCGTCTTGAGGGCTAGAGGCGGTGAGGCGGGCTCGAAGCGGTCGGACTCGGCATGGCCCACCTCACATTATCACCGTATATTTCTTGGAGTCCATCTTGTGGCGGGTGGCGATCTCTTCTCCCTCCCGTTTCTCTCTTCTCGGCCGGCGTAGCAGGCGATTAGATTTAGCTGTCGGCGGTTTATTCAATTACGGTCCCACATGTTGAGTGAAAGCGCAAGACAATCGTGTCCCCTACGGTGGCGGCGTGCGAGCCGGACTGTCGAGGTTGCGGCGCGTCTGAGTCGTAAGTGTGCCGCCTTTTCCTTTAGAACTTGTGAAGCGTAACATTTTATGCGATCGATCGATAGAAATCGAGAACAAAATAGCGAGGCGGTGCTTCCCCACTTTCGTTAGGCGGGCTAGTTCGAGTGATATGGCGTGCTACTGATGGCGTCCACTTGCTCCATTTTTATGTAAGCAAGGTTTACACTCTTCTGGCGGGAGGAGTCTCGAAACACGCGGATCTGATTTTGCTCGAGGATAACTGTTCCCTGCCAAATAATGGAGGATTGTTAGCGATTATGGCATGATAGTTAGGGCATCTCAGTAGCCTGGCCCACAAATTTACACGGCATCGTCGAGGACAGCGATGGATGCCATCCGATGCTGCCTACCTTTCGACAACTATATGAACTAACGGACGAAATTCATACAAACAAAGCAAATTTCAAATTAATCGGATGAAATTAACGGATGAAATTCATTACATTTGAAAACTTTTCCTACAAAGCTGGGCGAAATTCATTACATATTTCACACAAACCGTACTAAACCTCGTAAACCTAATCTAAGCGATGCTTGACGCCGACCACCATGTTCGGCCATGAACCCGAGAAAGCCGGCCATTGCCTTTGCCTCCTCCTCATCCGCATCGATAACCTCCTCCTCCGGCCGGAGCAAAAGGTTCTGAAGATTTCCGCCTCCACTGTTCTAGCCTCCAGGGACTTTGCCATTTGAATTTATTCCGGCCCGCGGTGCTTCGTGTGGAATTTCCACAATTTGGAATAGTTCAATTTCTCTGTGCCACTGTTCTAGCCTCCAGGGACTTTGCTTTAGTGACCCGCTTTCATTCCACTCAATCTGCACAGTCTTGGACCCTTGTGAATGTGTATGGCCCCTGTCAGGGAGATGAACGTAGGGACTTCATACAATGGCTGCTAGACCTTAATATACCTACCAATGAAGACTGGCTCCTTGTAGGGGACTTTAATTTAATTCGTGGCCCAGACAATTGTAATAAGCCAGGTGGAAATCTTGGGGATATGATCACCTTCAACGACTTTATCAGGAACCAAAACCTCGTGGAACTGCCCATCAAAGGCCGAGCTTACACTTGGAGTAATATGCAGGTGGACCCCCTTTTAGAACAAATTGACTGGTTTTTCACGAGCACCAATTGGACTATTACTTACCCTAAAACCCTAGTAAAGCCTCTTGGCCGGCCTGTTTCCGATCACATTCCTTGTGTGGTTTGCATTGAGACAACCATTCCTTGCTCCAAGATTTTCAGGTTCGAATCATATTGGGTACATCATCCTGGATTTTTGGACACGGTTTCTAATTCTTGGTCCAAATCAATTCCCTCGACCAACATGGCCACTTGTTATCTCCACAAGTTTAAACACACGAGGCGTGATCTAAAATTTGGAGTAAAGGTATTTCTAAACTGTCTATTGCCATTGAAAACTCAACAGGGCCCTCTTGAGCTTGATGCACTTGAAAATAAAAGGCGTCTCACCATCCCGAAACAAATTTTAAATCAATTCTCAAGCACCATATTCTAAGGCTTCTTACTTATCAAAAAGTATTGGAGGATGAGATGTACCATTCGTTGGGTCAAATTTGGAGCGAACAACCTAAATTTTTCCAAGCGATGGCCTCAGAAAGATATAGGAGAAATAACATTGCTTCTCTTACCACGGATGATGGTTATTGTGTTGAAGACCACGCGGGCAAAGAATCAGTTATTTTTCAAGCTTTCAAAAAGCGGCTTGGGTCTTCTCAGCAACATGAGATGAAGTTTGATTTAGCCAGATTGATCAAGAAGGTTGAAGATTTGGACCAACTAACCGTGCCTTTCGGTCACCAGGAAATTGTGATGTCATTAAATACATGCTGCGGATAGGGCTCGGGTCCGGATGGTTTCTTGGACTTTTCTCAAATCTTGTTGTACGTGATTAAAGAAGACTTTTATCTTACGTGCAATCAATTTCATGAGGGCAACAAACACTGGAGAGTATTAATGAGGGCTTCATTACTTTGATCCCAAAATCAATGCTCCTACTTGATCAATGATTCTGAGACCAATCACGCTCCTCAAGCTGCTGTCTTAAGATCATTACAAAACTTCTAGTAACCGTCTCCAAAAGATCATCCTAAAGATAGTGCATCGAAATCAATATGGTTTTTTGAAGGGCAAATCTATTCAGGACTGTCTGGCGTGGGCGTTTGAGTACATTTATCAATGTCAAACATCAAAGAAACCAATTGTCCTCCTGAAACTTGACTTTGCTAAGGCATTTGACACTATTGAGCATGAGCCCATGTTGGAGATTATGAGGCATATGGGATTTAACGACAAATGGCTAAACTGGATGCAAACAATCTTGGCCTCAGATAAATCTTCGGTCCTTTTAAATGGCGTTCCTGGGAGACAATTCCATTGCAAAACGGGGGTTCGACAAGGTGACCCGCTATCTCCCTAATTTTTGTCTTTGGCAGCCGACCTTCTCAAGCCGTCATTAATGATGCTTTTGCTCGAGGTCACATTCAGCTACCTTTCCATGTGTAACTCAAAAGGATTACCGGTCATTCAATCGCTGATGACACAATTCTAGTATTACGGCTTGTGAAACTCAGGCAGCCACGATCCGGAGATTATGCCGGATTATGCAACTTCCATTGGCCTTAAAATAAACTTCCAAAAATCCACTCTCATCCCAATCAATTGTGATGAGTCCCTCAGTAACAGCATTGCACAAATCTTTGGTTGCATGACTGGCAAAATGCCCTTCACTTACCTTGGGCTGCCTTCGGGAACCACACGACCATCTGTTCAGGACCTAATGCCTTTGGTTTGCAAAGTGGAGCGACGCCTAACAGCTATCCTCAACATAATTTCATATGGTGCAAAGCTTTCTCTAGTAAACTCAGTGATCACTTCGCTCATGATTTTTGCGCTTTGCACTCTCAAGCTTCCCGCCTCCATTATTGAGCTCTTAGACAAGATCAGAAGGAAATGTCCTTTGGACTAAAAAGGCGGGCGAGGAAACATGTAATTCTTTGGCGGCTTGGAGCATGATCGTAAACCTAAAAAGTGTGGTGGAATGGGTATATTGGACCTCAGAACTCAAAGTGATGCCTGTTACTTAAATATCTTCACAAATTCTACAATCTTTGGGATTTACCTTGGGTGGAACTAATCTGGAACACCTATTACTCATCGAAAATCCCTCATGCAACGGATGCTTGTGGTTCCTTACGGTGGAGAGGCGTCGAGAAAACTCATGCCGGTTTATGGGGGATCACCAAAGTCACAATTCAGGATGGTTGCACCACTTTACTTTGGAAAGATCTTTGGATGGATGACATTACGGCATCCAGCCATCCCGAAACCTTTTCATATACCAAATATGAGGATATCTCTGTCCAGGCAATGATAAAGGCTGACACGTTGGGCGAAACCTTTCACCTTCCCCTTTCTGAGCAGGCTCATGCAGAGCTAATAGACCTTCAGCAATTGTTGACTCCAATTACTTTGGCCCATGGAGAGGACAAATGGACATGAATTTGGGGTAAAGGAGATTACACTGCGAGCCAATATTACTCATACTATTTCAGAGAAATAAGAGCTCACCAAACATACAAGCTGTTTGTGGAAATCCAAGGTCACCATGAAAATAAAAGTGTTAGGCTGGCTACTCCTCTCGGATAGACTAAACACACGAAACATGCTCAAGAGGAGACACTACAACTTGGTGACAACCACACATGTCTGCTGTGTACTTCTCCTATTGAAGAAACTTTGGAGCACCTTTTCTTCACTGTCCATTTAGCCAAGAGTGCTAGGCACATATTAATATAAAGCTGGATGACACATGGTACAAGACTTCAATGGGTTGGTATACGAAAACTACATGGCATAGCCCGATGTTCATGGACATCTTCACCTGCGCTGCTTGGAGCATATGGAAGGAGAGAAACAACAAACACTTGAGAGGATTTCACCTCTGAAATCATCACGGCTGGCTAGGTTGAAGGAGGACCTTTCCTTCTTCGTTCTGAGTGGGAGAGAAACTTCAACCCTTTTTGTCCTCTTTTGTAAATAGTATATAACTTTAATCTTTTGTTCCCTCTTCTAGTTTTAAACCCCTCCCCCCCCTTAGTTTGTACATGGCTATGGATGTAAGGTTATAACTCTGTAAGACTTTTTGTCACTTAATTTAATACATACAGTAGGAGCCTCTCCTACTGTTTCAAGTGTAAAAAAAAAGATTTCCGCCTCCACGTCACCGTCAAGCGGCTAATCGGCCGCCGATGTTTACCCCACCAAGCTTGGCGTCGACTGAGTGGAGTAGCGGTGGCCTTCCGGGACGAGGCGGCGGCGACCTACCGTGTACTACTCTTCCTCGCTGCGGCTTGGTCGTGATGGCGGAGGGCGGCGAGGGTGTTGGCGATCTCGCCGTTTGCTCTGCGACGATCGTCGAAGAGAGCTTTGGAAGCGCCGGGCGGAGCCGCCGATGTCCCTCGTTTGCTCCTGCGACGATCGTCCAAGAAACTTGAGCGCCGGGAGGCCATGGTTGAAGTGGTGCAAGCAGAAGGAAGGACGGAGGAGAATAAGTGTGGGTCTTTGGCTATGGCTGGGAGCTGGGGCTCAAGTTAATACAGCGGCGAATGGCAATGAGCGCGCGAACAGATGGACAAGCGGGCGGAGTAGGTTAAGTCGGGCGTGAATGGGGGCGCTGCTTGATGACTTAACTGCAGATGCGTTTGGGTTCTTGACATGTGGGCGAGCAGGCGTCGCGCGCATGTCGATGACACCAATTGCACTGCAGTTAAGTCCGGTGAATCGGCATTGACATTACGGAGAGATGGTGACCGTTTCAGGAGGAAGCGGCGCTGGCGATGGAAGGGTTTCGGTGTGCGGTGGCACTAAGATCGATCGCTCATGATAGTACATACTCCGTACCATACTACCATAGTACCCTCTCTAGCTTAGGCTGTTTTATAGATTGTCGTTGTGATGGGCGATATACATGAGCAAAGCGGTCCTAGTATGACCGTTGGTGTTGAGCCGGTGAATACATGCTCGGCGTTCGCGTGAGCCTCCATCAAGCGTCTAAGCAGTAATGTCGAACGCCCGGCGCGCAGGTGATGGGCTTGCCGTTTGCGTTGCGCCATGAGCAGGACTTTGATTTAGAGGCGGCGTGCATGCATTAGCATGCTTTGACAGCGTGAGCATGAGTGTCGGCGAAAGTATTTCATTTTCATTTGGTGGCGAGGTGCGTTGCAGCGGCGAGTCCATGGTTTGATTCCCCACATACGCATGATTTTGGTTTTACGGTATTTCTTTCTCCATTCACAGGTAGGCCAGCGTAGAGATAAAGAACACGAGCTGATGAGGCGCATGCGGACTGTTTGATTGGTCAACCATACAAATCTGGAGCTATCGCTGAGCGGTGATCGTATAATCCCCATACCTCGTATACAATGATCAAAGTGAGCTATCAAGACAAGTTCGATGACCGCCAATGCATTTTACTCAGTAATAAATGACCAGGATTGAAGGGAATCCTAATTTGCCGTCTTACGTCCTTGAGCTCTTGATAAAACCAATGCACTATCGGTTGTCCGCCCTCCACCCAGAGCTCTCACCAAGCGTCGTTCATGCCACGCCGCACACTAACGGTAAGGCAGAGATGGCATCCCTTGTGGCGAGTTCCTCGCCCATACAAACGCTTACACAAAATGGTAGGGAAGCGATGGCATCCCGCCGTGCGAGTTCATCGCCGCTTTCGTGACCTCACAACTATGTGGGAGGAATTTGAAGATGCCAAGGCGAATGGGCGGTAGAGCAAGCGGCCAAAGCCGCATGAGAGAGGGGCGGAAAAGTCGAAAGCACTCAAGAAAAGAGGCCAGCCGCCCAAGAAAGAAAAAAAGACCTTGCTGCTGCCGGAGAGGTCGGCGCAGATCCAAGCACGGTGGGGTGTAAATCGACAAAGCGGGAAGGAGAAGCGACGGCGTCGGCCAGCATGTGAGAGTAGTAGTACTAGTAGTTAGTGTGTGTGCGTATGCGAGTGCGAGCATGTACCGGTACTACTAGTTACTACTGTAGTTTTTAGAGCAAATTACGATACATTAGCCTAGACTAAATGGAAACATTCCTATCCTATGCATCAAATGGCATCTCTTTCTCTATAGGAATTGAGATGCATGTCATCTCACTTCCTATGATTTTCATATTCCTATCCTATGAGCGAAAGGAGGCCTCTGTTGGAGTAAATCACTGTAGCTAGCGATCTTTGCTGATACGATAGTTTTCTTCAAGCGGAATTCAACGAAGTCATGATGGTTCCTTCGTCAGAGCAACTTCAAAGTGGGAAGTGGGCCTGTGATTTGGCGGCTCATTAGTCATTGTTCTCTTGGCGAGGCGACACAGGTGACTCTCCTTGGAGTTCTGCGTGCATGGCAAGTGGACCGGGATGGTCAACGTCTCACATGTTGGCGAGCGGAAGTATTCTTTCCGATGTCGAGTAGCAAGGAAACGCGTGGTATAGTATCTTTGTTGATTGGTTCGCAAAAAATAGTATCACTGCGGATTTATAATTATTCTTTATTTACGATGAATGCTAGCGTTTCAACTCTTACGACGAAGGGTGCCAAACACGACGCGTCTTTGGATGTCCCTGCGTCGGCGAAAGGAGTGGGACATGAACAGCATGGTAGAGCCAGTAAAAAACAGCATGGTAGAGCGTCTCCACTTCTTCCACTTCTGGGTTGGAGACCACATGTAGTAGTACTTAGTGGTATGAACGATACAAAGTGCGACTTGGAGAGAAAGACACGTCTAGTTGGAAGGTCTCGGGGCATACACGTAAACAAATATAAAAGTTAATATGTGCCTCCAACTAATATAGTAGTACTAGAGTACTTAGGCATGTACTCCATAACATCACCATGCATTGCACGTACAACATTTAGTGGTAGTATGTAGTAAGAGACAAATGCCGCCCAAGAGTTCCCTTCTCGACCTACTTTTGGGTGTTTGGTAGAGTGTATGGAGGGTGCATGAGTCCACACTAGTTTAGCACAAATACACTAGAAGCATGCATGAAGAGAGCATGCATGAAGAGGGGTGTTGAGTTGAGCATGCATGAAGAGGAACAACTATCTTTGAGATGAGAGCATAACCAAACACACCTTGTATGCCACGCATGTTCATACCATTTGTGCCTTTCTACTTCACTTAATGTGCTACATTACTCAGGTTCGTAGGTCCACTCCTGGGTACATGTCCGTCTCGTAGTTCCAGTCCCACGTGTTCTTCATATAGATGGAACGATCGTTGCATAACACGTGCACCTTGATGCTAGATGTATCGCGTGTTGGAAAAAGGATGAACAAAGCTCACGTAAAAAAATAGAGTGGAAGAACAATAGATTCCAGACGACCGAGAAGGAGCAAGGAACCTCGTGGTGGCGTGCGCACTCATAATATTTAATATTATTCTGCGATATAAAATTAACCAATCATCTCCACAGTGGACTGGATGAGCACGAAACACGGCAGCCCAGTGTAGTTACATCATACTAGTACATGGCTAACCCACGCTATCACCATATTTCTTAGCTTCCGTGCGACACCTATCTCTAGTAATCCAGCAGCCTGTATCGCTTCTCCTTCCTCGTCTCTATCAAAGTGCGGCGGGCTGGCATTTCTGCCGTCTATTGAGGTAGGTTATGTTATCGACATGCCAAGAGCATTCTAAAAAAATTCCTTTCACGTTCCGTTTTCAAAAAGAAAAAAAATCCTTTCACGTACGAATTTGCCTGTATACTTTGAGCAACTTGCATGTCCTATACTGCTCCTGTTTGATACTCTAACTTAGCTAGAGGTTAGACTAACTCATGACTAACCCTGAACTAACTATAGCCAAAGAGGTGTTTGGGTGACAGGGTTAGATTGACAATAAATGCACTTCATCGAGAGAGAAAAGTGATTTTTCAGTGGTCCCAGTGAGAACTATCTCCAGTTAGCTCCTCTTGGGTGGGATAATTTTGTTTGGTGGGTTCGATGCAACTTGCTCCAATTTAAACCCTCATGCTTGGATACTTTAGGGATATTTGAGCTAACTAGCTCAAACTAACTCTAACCCATGGATCCAAACAGGGCCTATGGGTGATCTCGGCTGAGGCGATCGCGTGCACGAGGCAGCTCTCTCGGCCGTCGCGCCACTTCAAAACGGCGCCCGTGAGAAGTCGCCTCCCGCTCTGGCCGGGCATTCACGGCTTGGCGCTCGAGCGCGGCTGACCATTTCAGCGGGAAGCCTTGAGCTGGCAAGGAGTATAGGTTTTGAACCGTTTCAGGTGTAGTAGTAATGGTAGTTTGCAAAACTACTCAATTATTACTCAGTTTCCTAAGAAATTGTGGTAAAAAACATTACTCCACAACGCTTCCCTTCTCCTTCCTGCTCGTGATTTACGTGGCCATATTAGCGTGGTTGTGTCAAAAATGTCACTTCTGCTCGTGATTTGCGTTATATAATTACAAGCAAGATTCTCGTGCATTGCACGGAACATCAATATGCATTCTTTTACAAAACACCTGTTGTGATTGACCCATGCAGGAGTAATCCCATGTGTAAAAACTAATGATATATCGAGAATTTTATCGGAAAACTGGTATCTCGAGAATGTCATCGAAAAAATGAAAGATGAGAGATAAGGCGAGGAGGTGGGCGTGGTGGTGGTGGTGGTGGAATGGGCGGAGTCATGGGGATGGGCCGGGCGCCCGGCGATGTGATGGCCAGCATGCATGCTAGATTGTTCGAGACTTATTCCTTTTTAATTGCTGAGCAATGAGGTTGCAGGAGATAATGATGTGGAGAGAGGTGCGGGTATCTTTTGCAAAATTATCATAGTTTGCTTTCTATCCGTCGGATATAGATCATCTGGCTGTATTACAAGATGGCAGGCACACCATCGCCAACTCGTTTTTTATAAAGTGCAGATGATAAGTTTCTGACTACTAAAGTAAAGTGGAATCTGTCCATGTTATGCAAGTAAATAAATGTGATTGTTTATCATACGGGTAAGGTTGGATGAAGGGTGGTAGGAACAAATGCTCCGCCTAGAGCATGTGTGTGTGAGATGGAGTCTTAGTGTGTGTGTGTGTGTGTGGGGTGTGTGTGTGTGAGAGAGAGAGAGAGAGAGAGAGAGAGAGGAGAGAGAGAGATGGAGTCTTAGTTTGTGTGTGTGTGTGAGAGAGAGAGATGGAGTCTAAGTGTGTGGGGGGAGGGGTGCGTGCGTGCGTGTGTGTGTTTGTGTGTGTGTGTGAGAGAGAGAGAGAGAGAGAGATGGAGTCTTAGTGAGTGTGTGTGTGGGGGGGTGCGTGCGTGCGTGCGTGCGTGTGTGTGTGTGTGTGTGTGTGTGTGTGTGTGGGGTCCTCATGCGGATGTAATTTAAGTGTGTATGGCTTCATGATAGAGAGGTGATGTGTATGGAGAGGCCACCAGCGATGGGGTGCGAGAGAGAAAATGCCCATAGAGAGGGAAGAGAAGGTGCGTCTGGCGTGAGAGGAGTCGACATCGAGAGAGCGTGTTTGTTCGAGAGACACGAGGAAGACTACTATATATCGATGGTGCATGTGGCGGGAATTAAACAAAGGGATGGTCTTATTGGTTTGGGGATATAGGGAAAGAGTGAGAGATGCAGCGGGGGGGTAGCTAGAAGGAGATTGTTAAGTGTGAGTGTGTGTTTTGCCCATCCGGTAGAAAGTAATGTGCACAAGAGGAGAATGATTCGATGTGGCGTTAGGATTGAGGGTAATTAACTACGTATGGAGACATAGAGACCTTGAGCGTGCATGTGTGAGAGGTATACATGTACACGTGGGATGTGTGTGTGTGTGTGTGCATGATCGAGATAAAGAAAGAAGACATAAGTCATAAGATCAGCGACATGGGAGAGGCGGGTCGGTATGACAATATGCATGCATGTGAGAATGCAGGGAAGAAGGCCGACAATTGAGCATGTGTTTTTGTCTTTAAGAGATAGTGGTGTGGGCTGGAGCATGCATCTATGGCGAGCGAGAGGGTGAGGCATAGCGATTGTGCAAAGAGATCAACTTATAAATGCATATGTATGGAGAGACATATATAGTTGGGTGATAGGAAGCAAGATTCCGTGCGAGAAAGAAATGTTGTGGAGAAACTACAGATAGATACAGAGATGGAGATGCTAGCAAGAGGGACATCCGT
>JAHIAM010005980.1:0-58991 GCA_021605205.1 Aegilops longissima
GGGGTTTTCCCGGAAAAACCCAAGGGGGGAAAATTTCCCCTTTTTTCCCCCGGTTCCCAATTAAGGTTTTTAAAAAATTTTTTTGGGGTTTTTGGCCCCCCCCCCCTTGGAAATTTTCCGAAAAACCCCTGAACAAAATTTAAAAAAACCCAAAAGTTAAATTTTCCCCCCCCCCCTTTTTTTTTTAAAAAAAAAAATTTTTTTTTTTAAAAAAAATTTTTTGGGGCCTTAAAAAAAAAATTTTTGGAAATTTTTCAAATTTTTTGGGTTAAGGGGTTTTTTAAATTTTTTGGGGTTTTCCCCCAAAACCCGGGTTTAACCCTTTTTGGAACCCACCAAAACCCAAAGGGGGGTTTTTTAATGGTTTCCCCCTTTGGTTTTAAATTTTTGGGAAAAAACCTTTTTAAAAAAAAAAAAATTTTTTTTTTTTAAAATTTTCCTTATTAATTTTTGAGTTTTTTTTTTTAAACCAATAAACCAAAAAGGGGGGGAAAAAATTTTTTTTTTTTTTTTTTAACTCAAAAAAATTTTTAAAAAGGGGGGTTTTTCCCGGGCCCTTTTTATTGTCCCTTTTGGTTTTAAACTTTTTTGGGGTTTTTCCCCGGTTTTCCTTTTTCCCCGGGAAACACTTTTAAAAACCCTTTCCCAAAACCCCACAAATTTTTCCCTTAAATTTAAAAAAATTTTTTTTCCAAAATTTTTTTTTAAAAAATTTTTTTAAATTAAACTTTTTAAAAACCAAAATTTTTTTTAAACCAAAACCCCAAGGGGGTTTTCCCTTTTCCTTTTGGGTTTGGTTTTTAAAAATTTTTAAAAAATTTTTTTCCAAAAAAGGTTTTTTTTTTTTTGGGAAACCCTTTTTCCTTTTTTAAAAATTTCAATTTTTTTTTTTCCCAATTAAAATTTTAAATTTAAACCCTTTTTTAAAAAAAAAAAATTTTAAAAAACCCCCCCCTTTTTTCCCCCAAAAAATTTTTAAAAAATTTTTTTAAAAAACCCCCCCCCGTTTAAAATTTTTCCCTACCTTTTTTTAAAAAATTTTTTTTTTTTTAAAAAATTTCTTAACCCCGGGGTTTTTTTTTAAAAAAATTTTTAAAACGGGGGAAAAATTTTTTTTTTTTCCCCCCCCCCTTTGAAAAGGGGGAAAAATTTTCCCTTCCTTTTTCCCAAAAATTTTAAACCCGGGAAAAACCCCCCCCGGGGGAAAGGTTCCCCCCTTTAAATTTCCCAAAACCCGGGTTTTTTTGGGGGCCTTTTTAAAAAACCCCTTTTTTTTGGGGGGGGTTTTTTTAAATTTTTGGGGGGCCCCCCCTTTTTTTTCCCGGGGGGAAAAAAAAATTTTTTTAAAAAAACCCCCAACCCCAAACCTTTTTTTCCCCCCCCCCGGGGGCCCTTAAAAACCTTTGCCCTTTAAAAAAAGGGGGTTTGGGTTTTTTTTTTTTTAAAAAAATTTTTTTAAAAAAAAATTTAAAAAACCTTTTTTAAAGGGGCCTTTGGGGCCCCCCCTTTTTTTTGGGCCCCAAAAAAAAAAATTTTTGGGAATTTTTTTGGGGGGAAAACCCAATTTTTCCGGGTTTTTAAAAAATTTTTCCCTTTTTTTTTCCCTTTGGAAAATTTTTCCCAAAAATTCAAAATTTTTTCCCAAAAAATTTTAAAACCCCTAAAAATTTTTTAAAAAAAAAAATTTTTTTTAAAAAATTAAAAAAAAGGTTTTAAAAAAATTGTTTTAAAAATCCTTGGGGTTTTGGTTGGGGAAAAATTTTTTTTCAAGCCTTTGCGGAGATAGAGCTGATTGGATGCATGACATGCGGTGTTGATGGCTTCGGCCCAAAAGTTGTATGGAGACTTGAACTCCGCCATCATGGTCCTTGCGCATCCATCAACGTACGGTTCTTTCCTCTCACAACACCATTTTGTTGAGGGTATATGGTGCGAATATTGATGCTTGATCCCCTCTTCACTAAAGAAACTCATCAAGGTGTAGTTCTTGAACTTCGATGCCATTGTCACTTCTTATTGTCAAGATCTTTGCATTATGTTGACGTTGAGCTTCATTTGCATAAAGTCGATAACAGTTTATTGAGTCTCACTCTTCCTCTTGAAGAAGTATACCCAAGTGTATCTTGAATAATCATCCACAATCACCAAGCAATACTTTCTACCCCCAAGACTATCAAAGGATGGAGGTCCAAAAGAGGTCCATGTCAGGGAGCTCAAGGGTCTCTTGAGTAGATGATAGTCGTGGGAGGATGAGCCGTTCCATGAAGCTTTCCTCGATACAAACCTTGCAAGCACGATCTTTGGCAAAACTAACATTTGTTAGTCCACGGACATGGTTCCCCTTGAAGACTTTGCAAAGATCTCATATTGACGTGGGCTAGCGATGCCAAAGCCATCCCACGTCGACTTTAGCCATTAGGCATGCTCAGCGGTCTTAGTGGAGTCGCTCAGAAAAGTTTATCACATAAAGACCATTCTCGACATGCCCAACAAAGGCTACTTTAAGAGTCTTGCTCCAGAGGCCACAGTATCAATGTTAAAAAGGGTGGCAAAGCCCATGAGTGCAAGTTGATTGAGCGAAAAGCAAATTGTATGCAAGGGACTCAACAAGCATGACTTTCTCGATCGTTAGATCATGAGAAACAACAACCTTGCCAAGACCCAATACCTTAGAATGTGAGGCATCACCCCTCGACATTGGTGGGCATAGATGGGATCTTTTGCGTCCACCACCAAGTCCTTGCTCCCGATCATATGATTCGTTGCTCCACTATCGAGCAACCATGATCCCCAGGAGCAAACACCTACATGAAATCAATGCTTGGTTTTAGGTACCCATTTAGTAATGGGTCCTTTGATGTTAATAACGAGGGTCTTAGGAACCCAAATAGACCATTCAATGTACTCATAAGAAGAACCAACAAATTTAGCATAAACATGCCCATCACTATGCACTGCACACATATGAGGGTTAAAGTCGTATGCTATGTTCAAGGGATGACGTTGTACTTCTTGGCATTGCCACCCTTTGCATGGTTCTTCTTCTTCTTGGAAGCACCCTCTCCCTCCCTCACAAAAAGTTTGCTTGAGAGGAGGAGGTTGCTTAGTCTTGTCATTCTTCTTCTTGCTCTTGAGCTTGGGTAGCGAACAATCCCTCCTTGTACAACTTCCTTTTGATTACTCAAAAGGTCGTTAAGGTTCTTCTCACCTTGTATGCATGTGACAAGGCCCTTTTCAAGTTGCTCCTTCAACTTAGCATTCACCTCAACAAGATGCACATGCTCCACAACAAGGGTTAGTAGCATTTGCGTTATCAATCAATATCATATGAGGAAGGTGTCTTTCTCCTTGGTTAGCTTCACTTGCAGTTGATCATGAGACTCTTTGAGACTAGCATGAGCACCCTTCAAGACTTTGTTGAGCCTTGTCGAGAATGTCAAACTCCTCGTTGAGTCTAGCAAGATCAACTCCAAGCTTTGCCTTCTCGGAGCTAAGCACACGAGACACACAACAAGAGCATGATCAAGGTCTTTCTTTAATTTAGCATGATCATCGTTGTATGACTCCTCAAGAGCCAAGCGAAGACCACGCTCTTCCTCAAGAGCATTGGAAAGATCTGAAATCTCGCCGGCATAGTCACGACTATGCCCTTCCATCTTAGAGATGGTTTCTTAATGAGCCTCGATCATGACATTAGCTTCACCAAGTTGTTCCAAGAGAACGCAAAGTGCTTCTTGGATTTGCCCTTGAGTTTACCATAAAGATCTCAAACTCATTCTCCTCCACATTAGTCCCCTCATGTTCATCAATGCAATCCGTCAAGAAGAAGAATGATTGATGATGGTATTTTTGATGTTGGGGGTTACCTTGTTGGTGGCTTTAGCCATGAGGCACTTAGCGGTGATGCTTTCATTGGGTGAATCGAAGAGAGACACGAGGAGTCGTTCTGCAATGTAGCGGAGGCCATAACAACCGACTCACCATCTTCATCATCATCATCATCCTCATTGTACTCTTCTTGAACCACCAATGCTTTGTGAGAGCCTTCTTGGTGAAGTTGCTCTTGTTGAGGAAAGACTTAGCCTTGTCCTTACGGATGAGCTTGCCACCATTGTCTTCCCTCTTCTCATATGGGCACTCCATAACAAAGTGACTCACATTGCCACAATTGAAGCAAGTCCTCACTCGTTGCTTGCCCCTTGTGCCACTGAGTTGCTCTTGTTGAAGTTGGGCCTTGAGTTCTTCTTGCTCCAAAATTGCCTTGAAGCAAGGGCCATGTGTTCATGATAGTCATACCATATCTTGAGGTTGCTCTCTTCTTCTTCCTCCTCTCCATCTTCTTTGACCACAATCTTGGCCTTCAAAGCGAGGTTGGGCTTCTTTGCTCTTTGGGAGGCGAAGCACCGCGTGTCGTGGTCTTGTCCAATATGCTCATAGCCACAAACTCATCCAACACATCACTTGAGGACAGGGTGTGGAAGTCCGCCGTTGAGGATGACGGAGGACATGGCTTTGTGGTAGGGCATCATTGCCTTGAGGAATTTCGCTTGATCGGTTGTCATCCGTGTCCTTACTTCCATGATCCGGGAGGAATTGCAAGCTTAGTTACTCTCGATAGAGCTCACGAGGTTCTTCTTCTTCTTTCATTGCAAACTCATCGGCTTCATCTTGGACCACTTCATAATTGGAGCGTTGAATGCTTGCGCTTCCTCGATAAAGCGAAACCACCTTGAGCCAAGCATCTTTGGCAAGGGAGTAGGGCGGGAGATGAGGGAGGTCTTGGGAAGGATTGCTTCTTGGATGATGAAGAGCATTCTCATTGAATTGATGGTCCACGACTTCTCTAGGAGAAGTTGCTCGAATCATCTTGGATAGAAACCTTCTTCAATGATTCTCAAAGGTTAGTGTTCACATGATTTAAATGGCGCTTAAAGCGATAAACCCAAGAATCAAAATCCTCCTTTTATCAATCTTAGGTGGTGGACGGCATGATTCAAATGAGTGGAAGAATCGGTCCACCATAAGCGGGAGGAGGTTACACATGGCGAAGATGTCGGTGCCATTCTTACCACTAGATGATGGGGCTTTCTCACTAGAAGCTTCCCCTTATCGGAGTTAGCATCCGCTCCGTGTTGGCGGGATCACCCACTTTCACGAGGTGCGGTGGAAAGTTTAAGCCCTTCTAGGAATTCCTTAAACATGTCCTTGACCTCGGTGCGTCATGGAGGTTTTCAATGTGTCCAGCATACATTGAATTCCTCACGAATCAGTACCCCATCTCCGTAGATGATATCGGATTCGCACGGTGCTCCCCACATCATCTCTGACGTCAACCATACTCTTGGACGGTAAAGTCCTTAAAAAGAGCGAGGCTCGATACCAATTGAAAGGATCGATATAGTTAACTAGAGGAGGTGAATAGGCAACTAACCATTTTAAGCTTTTCTTTACCAATTTAAACTTTAAAATAATAAAGGTTGTCTAGATGTGCAGCTAGGTGGACAACCTATATGATGCAATCAACACAAGCACAAGAGCAAGCAAGGATAGAAACACAAATAAGCTTGCACGTAAAGGGATAAGATAACCAAGAGTGGAGCGGTGGAGCGAGGATGTGTTACAAGTTCCTTCATTTTGAGGGAAATGCGTCTCCGTTAGGCGGTGTGGAGGCACAATGCTCCCCAAGAAGCCACTAGGGCCACCGTAATCTCCTCACGCCCTTGCACAATGCAAAGCCGTGATTCCACTATTGGTGCCCTTGAAGGCTGACAGCAGACCTTTACAAACAAGGTTGGGGCAATCTCCACAAATTGGAGGCTCCCAACAACACCATGAGCTTCACCACAATGGAATATGGCTCCACGGTGACCTCAACCGTCTAGGGTGCTCAAACACCCAAGAGTAACAAGATCACTTAAAGGATAAGTGGGGGAATCAAAAGTCTCTTGGTGGAAGTGTAGATCGGGCCCTTGTCACCCAATCCGAGCGAATCAACAAGTTTGATTGGCTAGGGAGAGATCGGGCCAAAATGGAGCTTAGAGCAACAATGGAGCTTAGAGATAGAAAGGTGGTCAACTAGAGGTAAGAACACGCCTTTTATACTCGGAGAAAAGATCCAGCTGTTATCCTCTAGTTCAGCCGCGACACCAGCAGTACTACCGCTCAGCAGCGGTACTACCGCAGCGACCTGTGATACTATCGTGGAAGGCCACGGTACTACCGCGACAGCGTGAAAGCTGGGGCTGGCTTTGGTGGCGCACTACTACTGGCGGCGGTACTACTGCGCGCACTTATGATACTACCGCAAAGCGAAACCCGACCTACGAAGCGCGGATGAAATAATTACATCGTGCCTACTTCGCCGAAAAAGAACCGGTCGAAAACCCGTAGCGGTACTACGGCGAAGCGTGATACTACCGTGGGGCGGATGAAATTACATCCGCTCCTACAACAAAAGCGCCAGCAGATGCAGGGCATGAGGCCCGCGGTACTACGGCTCAAGAGGCGGTACTACCGTGTCCACTCGCGGTACTACGCGCAAGATGTCTTGATACTACCGTGTGGGCGCGGATGTAAAATTACATCCGCACCTACTCTGTCTGCAGGGCAGCACAAGGCACGGGAGTTGCGGTACTACGGCTCGAGGAGGCGGTACTACGGCTGGTGCTTGCGGTACTACCGCTCCCTCGGCGATACTACCGCAAGAACAGCGATAACCGCCGGTTTAAGCACAACTATGACAACGGAAGATGCTCCAAAGTGCAAGGAAAGGAAGGACAAGTGTGCGTGATGATTCCACCCAAACCTTTAAGCCGCGGACCCCTCTTTATAATCGGCTCTCCTCGACTCAAATCCACCAAAAAGAAGCATGAAACGGCCGCCCGTCTTCAATGGCTCAGGGGCACCGAATCGTCTCGTGCCTAGTGATGAAACATCGAGAAACTCAAGGCATCGATTAGTCCATAAAAGTATCGTCATCAATCACCAAAACACTTACGGGATAAATATGCCCTTACATCTATCATGAAGATCATGGTGCTACTTTGAAGCACAAGTGTGGTAAAAGGATAGTAGCATTGCCCTTCTCTCTTTTCTCTCATTTTTTTTTTTTTTGGGCCTTTCTCTTTTTTATGGCCTCTTTTATTCCCTTTTTTATTTTTTAGTCCGAGTCTCATCCCGACTTGTGGGGGAATCATAGTCTCCATCATCCTTTCCTCACTTTGGACAATGCTCTAAAAATGAAGGTCATCACACTTTTATTTTCTTACAACTCAACAATTACAACTCGATACTTAGAACAAAATATGACTCTATATGAATGCCTCGGTGGTGTACCGGGATATGCAATGACTCATGAGTGACATGTATGAAAGAATTATGAGCGGTGGCTTTGCCACAAATACAATGTCAACTACATGATCATGCAAAAGCAATATGAGAATGATGAGGCGTGTCATAATAAGCGGAGCGGTGGAAAGTTGCATGGCAATATATCTCGGAATGGCTATGGAAATGCCATGATAGGTAGGTATGGTGGCTGTTTTGAGCAAGGTATATGGTGGGTGTATGATACCGTGAAAAGTCTTGCGGTATTAGAGGCTAACAATGGTGGGAGGAAGAAAAGTGCGTATAATCCATGGACTCAACATTAGTCATGAAGAACTCATATACTTATTGCAAAAATCTACAAGTTATCAAAGAAAAGTATTACGCGCATGCTCCTAGGGGATAGATTGGTAGTAAAGACCATCGCTTTCGTCCCGACCGCCACTCATAAGGAAGACAATCAATAAATAAATCATGCTCCGACTTCATCACATAACGGTTCACCATACGTGCATGCTACGGGAATCACAAACTTTAACACAAGTATTTCTCAAATTCACAACTACTCAACTAGCATGACTCTAATATCACCATCTTTATATCTTAAAACAATCAACAAGCATCAAACTTCTCTTAGTATTCAAAACACTCATAAGAAAGTTTTTACTAATCTTGAATACCTAGCATATTAGGATTATTTAAGCAAACTACCATGCTATTTAAGACTCTCAAAATAATCTAAGTGAAGCATGAGAGATCAATAGTTTCTATAAAACAAATCCACCACCGTGCTCTAAAAGATATAAGTGAAGTACTAGAGTAAACAACAAACTACTCCAAAAGATATGAGTGAAGATCAATGAGTAGTTGTATAATTATGTGAAGACTCTCTAACATTTAAAATTTCAGATCTTGGTATTTTATTCAAACAGCAAGCAAAACAAAAGAAAATAAAATGGCGCTCCAAGCAAAACACATATCATGTGGTGAATAAAATATAGCTCAAGTAAAATTACCGATGAGCGAAGGCGAAAGAGGGGGCCTTCAGGGCATCCCAAGCTTAGGCGCTTGGTTATCCTTGAATATTAACTTGGGGTGCCTTGGGCATCCCCAAGCTTAAACTCTTTCCACTCCTTATTCCATAGTCCATCGAATCTCTACCCAAAACTTGAAAACTTCACAACACAAAACTTAACGAGAAAACTTCGTAAGCTCCGTTAGCGAAAGAAAACAAAACACCACTTCAAGGTAATGTAATGAACTCATTATTTATTTATATTGGTGTTAAACCTACTGTATTCCAACTTCTCTATGGTTTATAAACTATTTTACTAGCCATAGATTCATCAAAATAAGCAAGCAACACAATGAAAACAGGATCTGTCAAAACAGAACAGTCGAAGTAATCTGTATCAAGCATACTACGGAACTCCAAAATTCTAAAATAAATTTGTGGACCTGAGGAATTTGTCTAGTAATCATCTGCAAAATAATCAACTAAATAGCACTCTCAGTAAAAAGTTTTAGCTAATCTCGTGGCGCTAAAGTTTACTATTTTTACAGCATGATCATAAAGACTTCACAGGAGTCTTCCCAAAGGTTCTACTTGCACAGACACTAATTAAAACACAAAACCACATCTAAGCAGAATCTAGATGGATTATTTATTACTAAACAGAACCAAAAGCAAGAAACTAAAATAAAATTGGGTTGCCTCCCAACAAGCGCTAACGTTTGCGCGCCCTAGCTAGGCATGATGATTTCAATGATGCCCACAAAAAGATAAGAATTGAAACATAGAGCATCATGAAGAATATGACTAGCACATTTAAGTCTAACCCTTCCTATGCATAGGGATTTTGTGATCAAACAATTTATGGGAACAATAATCAACTTGCATAGGAAGGTAAACTCAACATAACTTCAAGATTTTAAGCACATAGTGAGGAAACTTGATATTATTACAATATGTAGAAGCATATGATCCTCTCTCATAATAATTTTCAGTAGCATCATCAATGAATTCAATCATATAACCAGCACCTAAACCATTCTTTTCATGATCTACAAGCATAGAAAATTTACTACTCTTCATATAAGCAAAATTCTTCTCATTAGGGATAATAGGAGTATCATAAGAGACTTGAATACTATAAATTGCTTCCACATTAAAGAGTAATGTTCAGAAAAAGGGTAATCATAATAATGACAAGTTTTATAAATATAATCATCACTACTCTTTATAGCATAAGTTCCATCACAATAATCATCATAAGTAGCAACTTTGTTCTCATCATAATCGATTGAAACCTCTTAGAAATAGTGGATACATCACTAAATAAAGTCATGACCTCTCAAATCCACTTTCATAAATATTATAAGATTCAACATCCTCCAAAATAGTGGGATCATTACTTCCTAAAGTTGACACTCTTCAAACCCACTTTCATCAATATAATCATCATAGGTAGAAGGCATGCTATCATCATAACAACTTTGCATATCGAAACTTGGGAGGCTAAAATATCATCATTATTAAACAAAGCATCCCAAGCTTGGAACAAACATTAATTGCAGTAAATATATTCTCAAATATGTCATCCTCATTAAACATAGCTTCCCCAAGCTTGGGCCTTTTTATATCATAAGCATAATCACTCTCATCATCAATAGTATGGATAGCACCAATAGTATAGCAAACATTATTATCATATTCTTCCAAGCAAGTGCCAAAAAGATTTTCAAGATCATAAGAAGTATCATTATCTTCCCAATCATAATCATCACAACAAGCAATAGGCATAACGAGATCATCATCAAGTGCATCATCTTCCACAATTATTTTTGATTCCTTTTCATGAGGCACAACAATAATAGGAGCAACCTTATTTGGGAGAGATACCTTTTACCTCTCTTCCTTTTATTTTCTTCTTCTTCACCACATCATGTGTGGGTTCAATCCTCTTTTGAGGCTCCTTATTGATGAGATTGGTTGAATAGAGGCTCCTCCTCGTTACGATTCATCATAAGAAATAATAGGAGGATATTGGAAGTCTCTTCCCTTTCATTAGTATTCTCTTCATCCTCTATTTGTTTTCCTTTCTTTATGTAATTGGCAATATAAGGATTTTCAATGCAAATCACCGCACAATACATATAAATTTCTTCTAGATCAATATAGAGGAATTTTCAAGGTTATATTCGGAATATGCTTAGTTTGACGTTTCATTTCTTCATAACCCAAAAGCAAACTAAGTTCATTATGCCTCTTGCAATATCTATCTTCCCTATTTGGTGTGTACTTGCAACCCAATGCACTCCACAAAAATTGACATGTTTATAGGAGACATTTTCATCATAACTAGTGCAATCATCATTAGTACTATGGATATTCAAGGAGTTCATACTAACAACATTGCAATCATGCTCATCATTCAAAGATTTAATGCCAAACATTTTAATGCATTCTTCTTCTAACACTTTGGCACAATTTTCTTTTCCATCATACTCACGAAAGATATTAAAAGATGAGGCGTACAAGACAAACTCAATTCCATTTTTTGTAATTTTCTTTTATAGACTAAACTAGTGCTAAAACAAGAAACAAAAGATTCGATTACAAGATCTAAAGATATACCTTCAAGCACTCACCTCCCGACAGCGGCGCGGAAAAAGAGCTTGATTTCTACTCATAACCTTCTTCTTGTAGGCGTTGTTGGGCCTCCAAGTGCAGAGGTTTGTAGGACAGTAGCAAATTTCCCTCAAGTGGATGACCTAAGGTTTATCAATCATGGGGCGTGGGATGAAGATGGTCTCTCTCAAGCAACCACGCAACCAAATAGCAAAGAGTCTCTTGTGTCCCCAACACACCCAATACAATGGTAAATTGTATAGGTGCACTAGTTGACGAAGAGATGGTGATACAAGTGCAATATGGATGGTAGATATAGGTTTTTGTAAACTGAAAATATAAAAACAGCAAGGTAACTAATGATAAAAGTGAGTGTAAACGGTATTGCAATGCTAGGAAACAAGGCCTAGGGTTCATACTTTCACTAGTGTAAGTTCTCTCAACAATAATAACATAATTGGATCATATAACTATCCCTCAACATGCAACAAAGAGTCACTCCAAAGCCACTAATAGCGGAGAACAAGCGAAGAGATTATGGTAGGGTGCAGAAACCACCTCAAAGTTATTCTTTCCAATCAATCCGTTGGGCTATTCCTATAAGTGTCACAAACAGCCCTAGAGTTCGTACTAGAATAACACCTTAAGACACATCAACCAAAATCCTAATGTCACCTAGATACTCAATGTCACCTCAAGTATCCATGGTATGATTATCGATATGCATCACACAATCTCAGATTCATCTATTCAACCAACACATAGAACCTCAAAGAGTGCCCCAAAGTTTCTACCGAGAATCAAAGGCAACGTGTGCCAACCCCTATGCATAGGTTCATAGGCGGAACCATAAGTTGATCACCAAAACATACATCAAGTGAATCACGTGATATCCCATTGTCACCACCAGATCATGCGGCAAGACATACATCAAGTGTTCTCAAATCATTAAAGACTCAATCCGATAAGATTACTTCAAGGAACTCAATCCATTACAAGAGAGTAAGGGGAGAAGCAACATAAGATCCAACTATAATAGCAAAGCTCACGATACATCAAGATCGTGCCAAATCAAGAACAGAGAGAGAGAGAGAGAGATCAAACACATAGCTCTTGGTACATACCCTCAGCCCAGGGTGAAATACTCCTCCTCGTCATGGAAGCATAGGGATGATGAAGATAGCCACCGATGAGGTTCCCCCTCGGCCGAGTCTTGAGCAGGGGTCCGATTGGGTTTTGGTGGCTCTGAGAGGCTTCGAGTGGCGAAACTCCCGATCTATTCATTCTCCAAGTTTTTAGGGTATATGGATATATATGGGTGGAAGAAATGCGTCGGTGGACCTCGGGCTGTCCACGAGGCGGTGCGTCCCCACCCTCGTGGGTAGCCGAGACTCTAGTGCAACTCCGTTACTCCGTGGGCTTACGGTCCAAAAATAAGTTCCGTGGAGTTTGGTCAATTGGACTTCATTTGATATTCCTTTTCTTGAAACAACGAAATAGGCAAAAAACAACAATTCTAAATTTGGGCCTCCGGTTAATAAGTTAGTCCCAAAAATAATATAAAAGTGGATAATAAAGCCCAATATTGTAAAACAGGTAGATAATATAGCATGGAGCAATCAAAAATTATAGATACGTTGGGCGTATCACATACCGCCCTTATGGCGGTGTGTTTCCCTCTTAGCCCATAAAGCCCATATCTTTTATCGGGGTGCGGAACCCCTTCAGGTGGCTCGGTTAAGTACCGGTGCATCCCGAAACACTTAGGTGTCTGAATACCATCGTCCTATATATCAATTTTACCTCTCTACCATTTCAAGACTCCTCATCATGTCCGTGATCTCATCCAGGACTCCAAACAACATTCGGTCACCAAATCACATAACTCATATATACAAAATGCGTCATCAAGCGTTAAGCGTGCGGACCCTACGGGTTCGAGAACTATGTAGAACATGACCAACACCTCTCGGTCAATAACCAATAGCGGAACACTGGATGCTCATCTTGGTTCCTACATATTCTCTGAAGATCTTTATCGGTCGAACCGTTATGACAACATCGTTATTCCCTTTGTCATCGGTATGTTACTTGCTTGAGATTGATCGTGCGTATCTTCATACCTAGTTCAATCTCGTTCTGGCAAGTCTCTCTACTCGTTACGTAATACATCATCCCACAACTAACTCATTAGTCACATTGCTTGCAAGGCTTCTTATGATGTGTATTACAGAGGAGGGCCAGAGATACCTCTCCGATACTCGGGTGACAAATCCTAATCTTGATCTATACCAACCCAACAAACACCTTGGAGATACCTTAGAGCATCTTTACAATCACCTAGTTACATTGTGACGTTTGATAGCACACAAGGCATTCCTCCGGTGTCAGGAGTTGTATAATCTCATAGTCGAAGGTATATGTACTTGACATGAAGAAAGCAACAACAATAAAACTGAGCGATCAATATGCTATGCTAACAGATGGGTCTTGTCCATCACATCATTCTCTAATGATGTGATCCCGTTCATCAAATGACAACACATGTATGCGGTTAGGAAACTTAACCATCTTTGATAAGCGAGCTAGTCTAGTAGAGGCTTACTAGGGACCTTGTGTTTTGTCTATGTATCCACACATGTATCAAGTTTAGGTTAATACAATTCTAGCATGAACAATAAACATTTATCATGATATAAGGAAATATAAATAACAACTTTATTATTGCCTCTAGGGCATATTTCCTTCAATCAGTTGGTGCCGCTTGGAGGAGAACACTACCATCCTTTTGTGTTGTTGAAGAAGTGAGGGGGAAAAGGTTGGGCGGTCATCCCTTATAGCAGCTCGATGGCTGCACTTGAATATGTTTGTGATCGCCATCAAGTGAATTGCTATACTGTGGTGGCCGTGACAACAAATCTCTTTCCCATCAGTGCATACAATTCAATGCATGTGCCAAGTCGGGCCCCTTATTTGAGCCACAACCCGTGGCCCAAATAGCGAAGTCTACATATTTTGGCTCTACTATACCACCATTCTACACATCTACGATGCAAAGACGATTTTTTTTATCTGCAAGTAACCACATGATCTGTAGTACATCGATAATTGAAATTATGCGCTTATTTCTAGGTTGTTATGAGAAAAATACCGGGAAGTGGCACATGGTTCGAACAAGTCGTCCATTTGTATACATCACTCTCATTAACTCCTTTGATCATTCTCTGTAGCTCATGTACCACCAATCATCGACTAGAACCATTTAAGTAACCCGGATTCTTAACTTGTAGCCCTTTTCTGGTGCAACATTACAGAATATTAACATATAATATAAATGGCTACACAATGCAAAATATATTATATACCCAAAGAAACTAAGACATTGTTCAACGCATAATGATGCACCATCATATCTGTTGGATGTAGTTCATCTAACGCTACAATGGATGTCTCGGTTGGTTCCTCAGGTTTGGGCCATTCTTTGTAACTCAATTTGTGAAGCATGAACCTCCTGCTGCATGATTCCAATAGTTACCAACAAATCAATTTGATATGATCTTGTTTCTTAAAAATACAAAAATAATCATAGGAAGAGCAATTTGTTATTATTACATTTCGGATGGTGATGTTGGGAGCGTGGCGAAATTCAAAATTTTCTCGCATCACCAAGATCAATCTATGGAGGTTCTAGCAACGAGGAAGGAGAGTGCATCTACATACCCTTGTAGATCGCTAAGCGGAGCGTTCATGTGAGCAGGGTTGATGGAGTCGTACTCATCGTGATTCAAATCACGGAGATCCTAGTGCGAGCAGACGGCACCTCGCGTTCAACACGTACAGCCGGTGGCGTCTCCCATGCCTTGATCCAGCAAGGAGAGAGGAGAGGTTGAGTAAGACTCCATCCAGCACAACACAGCGGCATGGTGGTGATGGAGGCGTGGCAATCCCGAGAGGCTTCCATGACACCAAGGGGAGGAGGAGGAGGAGGCGGGGCTGCACCAAGAGGAGAACTCATGTGTCTTGGGCAGCCCAAAACCTCAAGTATATATAGGGAAAGGGGCTGCGCCCCTTTGAGATTCCACCCCAAGGGGTGCGGCCAGCCCTAGATGGGACTTGGGGCGGCCAGAGGGAGGTGCCTCCCAAGTCAAGTGGAGGCCCTCGCCTAGGGTTCCCCCTCCCATGCGCATGGGCCTTGGGGGCTGGTGCCCTGGCCCATTAAGGCTAGGGCGCCCCCTACAGCCCATGCTCTTGTATTGGGCGTGGTGGAACAATTTCGGACCTCCGGACCCCTCCGGAACCCTCGGAACCTACAGAGCTTCCGGTACAATCTGAAAAAACCGAACTTTTAGGAACCGAACAACAACTTTCCATATATAAATCTTTACCTCCGGACCATTCGGAACTCCTCGTGACATCAGGGATCTCATCAGGGACTCGAACAACATTCGGTAACCACATACAAGCTTCCTTTATAACCCTAGCGTCCCAGACCTTAAGTGTGTAGACCCTACGGGTTCGGGAACCATCTGGAACATGACCGAAGGCGTTCTCGGTCAATAACCAACAGCGGGATCTGGATACCCATGTTGGCTCCCACATGTTCCACGATGATCTCATCGGATGAACCACGATGTCAAGGACTCAATCGTTCCGTATACAATTCCCTTTGTCTCGCGGTATTGTACTTGCAGAGATTCGATCGTCGGTATCCGATACCTTGTTCAATCTCGTTCGGCAAGTCTCTTTACTCGTTCCGTAACACATCATCCGTGATCAACCCCTTGGTCACATTGTGCACATATGATGATGTCCTACGAGTGGGCGGAGATACCTCTCCGTCACGGGTGACAAATCCAGTCTCGATTAATTGCCAAAGCAGACACTTTCGGAGATACATAATGCACCTTTATAGCCACCCGATTCGTTGTGACGTTTGGTACACCAAAGAATTCCTCACGGTGTCAGGGGTTGCACAATCTCATGGTCTAAGGAAAGATACTTGACATTAGAAAAGCTTTAGCATACTGAACTACGATCTTTGTGCTAGGCTTAGGATTGGGTCTTGTCCATCACATCATTCTCCTAATGATGTGATCCCGTTATCAACGACATCCAATGTCCATGGTGAGGAAACCGTAACCATCTATTGATCAACGAGCTAGTCAACTAGAGGCTTACTAGGGACATGGTGTTGTCTATGTACCACACATGTATCCGAGTTTCCTATCAATACAATTATAGCATGGATAATAAGCGATTATCATGAACAAGGAAATATAATAATAACTAATTTATTATTGCCTCTAGGGCATATTTCCACAGTCTCCCACTTGCACTAGAGTCAATAATCTAGTTCACATCGTCATGTGATTAACAGCGATAGGTCACATCGCCATGTGACCAACACCCAAGAGTTTACTAGTGTGCGTAAACTAGTTCACATCATCATGTGATTTAGACTCAATGAGTTCGAGGTTTGATCATGTTTTGCTTGTGAGAGGTTTTAGTCAGCGGGTTTTTAGTCAGGTGCGAACCTTTCAGATCGTGTGTGCCATAACTTTCTAGGTCATATTGTATGCTGCTTCCACGCTCCACTTGGAGCTATTCCAAATGGTTGCCCCACTATCGTGTCTGGTTTGCTACTCGAGTCACTCGGATAGGTGTTAAAGCTTGCATCGGCGTAACCCTTCGCCGAACTATTTATCACCTCCATAATCGAGAAACATGTCCTTATTTACTCCAAGGACAATTTTGACCCATTGTCAATGATCCATTCATGGATCATTCTTGTATATAGTGACTCATGGTAAGGCACACTTCGGTGCGGTAAACATCATAGCATACTATAGAGCCTATATAGAAGCATAGGGGCGACCTTCGTCCTTTCTCTCTTTTCTGCCGTGGTCGAGCTTTAACTCTTAACTTCATACCTTACAACTCGGCAAGAACTCCTTCTTTGGTGATCCATCTTGAACACTTTCAAGATTATGTCAAAATATGTGCTCATTTGAAAATACTATTGAGCGTTTTTATCTATCCTCATAGATCTTGATGCTCAATGTTCAAGTAACAATCCAGGTTTTCCATTGAAAAACACTTTTCAAACAACCCTATATGCTTTCTAGAAATTCTACATCATTTACGATCATCAATATGTCAACAACATATACTCATCGGAAATTCTATAAGCTCCACTCACTTCTTTGGAAATACAAGTTTCTCATAAACTTTGTATAAACCTAAAATCTTTGATCATCTTATCAAAGTGCATATCCCAACTCGAGATGCTTACTCCGGTCCTTAGAAGGATTCTTTGGTGCTAGCATACCTTTTAGCATCCTTAGGATCGACAAAACCTTTACGATTGTATCACATACAACCTTTCCTTCTGGCGGTAAGGAAACTTGTCTTGACATCCATCGCGATTTCATAAATGCAGCTAATGCTAACATGATTAAGCGGACTTTAAGCATCGCTACGGATGAGAAAATCTCATCGTAGTCAACTCCTTGAACTTGTGAAAATTCTTACATACAAGTCGAGCTTCATAGATGGTGACATTACCATCACGTCCGTCTTCTTCTTAAAGATCCATTTATCTCAATGGCTTGCGGATCATCGGGCAAGTCCACCAAAGTCCATGCTTTGTTACGATACATGAATCCTATCTCGGTTTCATGGCTTCTAACCATTTGTCGAATTTGGGCCCACCATCGCTTCTCCATAGCTCGTGGGTTCATTGTTTTCTAGCAACATGACCTTCAAGCGGGATTCTTGTACCACTCTGAAGTAATGCGTATCCTTGTCACCCTCGAGTCTGATAGTGACTTGATCTGAAACTTCATGATCACTATCATAGCTTCCACTTCAATTGGTGTAGGTGCCACGGAACAACTTCACTTACTTACCTATACTTGTTGAAGTGACGGTTCAATAACCTCATCAAGTCTCCACCATCCTCCACTCAACTTTTGAGGCGAACTTTTCCTCGAGAAAGGACCGATTCAAGAAACAATCCATATTGTTTCGGATCTAAATTAGGAGGTATACCCAACTGTTTTGGGTGTCCTATGAAGATGTATTTTATCGCTTTGGGTTCGAGCTTATCAACTGAAACTTTTTCACATAAGCGTCAGCCCCAAACCTTTAAGAAATGACAACTTAGGTTTCTCCAAGCGGTGTCATCTCAGCGGAATACGTGGTGCCCTATTAAAGTGAGTGCGGTTGTCTCTAATGCCTAACCCATGAGCGATAGTGGTAATTCGATAAGAGACATCTGATACGCACCATATATAATAGGGTGCAACTATGATGTTCGGACACACCATCACACTATGGTGTTCGAGGCGGTATTAATTGTGAAACAATTTGCACAATGTCTTAATTGTGTGCAAAACTTCGTAACTCAGATATTCATCTCTATGATCATATCATAGACATTCTATCCTCTTGTCACGAAGATCTTTAAACTTCACTCTGAAATTACTTGAACCATTCAATAATTCAGACTTGTGTTTCATCAAGTAAATATACTCAACATCTACTCGAATCATCGTGAAGTAAGAACATAACGATATTCCTTTGCATGCCTCGGCACTCATTGGACTGCACACATCAAAATGTGTTACTTCCAACAAGTTGCTATCTTGTTTCATCTTCTTTGAAAGCGAAGTTTTTGATCATCTTGCCCATGTGGTATGATTTGCATATCTCAAGTGATTCAAAATCAAGTGAGTCCAAGCGATCCATCTGCATGGAGTTTCTTCATGCGTATACACCAATAGACATGGTTAGCATGTCTCAAACTTTTCAAAAGCGAGTAAGTCCAAAGATCCATCAACATGGAGCTTCTTCATGCGTTTACACCAATATGACTTACATGGCGATTGCCACAGTAAGTGGTACTATCATTACTATCTTATATCTTTTGGCATGAAAATGTGTATCACTACGATCGAGATTCAATAAACCATTCCTATTAGGTGCAATACCATTGAAGGTATTATTCAAATAAGCGAGTAACCATTATTCTCCTTAAATGAATAACCGTATTGCGATAGACATAATCCAATCATGTCTATGCTCAGCATAAACACCAAATGACCATTATTCAGGTTTAATACTAATCTTGATGGTAGAGGGGGCGTGCGATGTTTGATCACATCAAAATTGGAAACACTTCAACACATATCGTCGACTCACCTTTAGCTAGTCTCTGTTTATTCCGTAGCTCTTTTATTTGAGTTACTAACACTTATGGCTGGCAGGTATCTAACACCACGGTGCTACTAGGAGTACTAGTAAAGTACACATTAACATAATGTATATCAATATACTTCTATCGACCTTGCCACCTTCTCATCTACCAAGTATCTAGGGTGGTTCTGCTCGATGTCATTCCCCTTATTACGAAGCACTTAGTCTCGGGTTTGGGTTTCTTCACTAGAGCAGCGGTGATTTGCCGTTTCATGAAGTATCCCTTCTTGAAACTAGTGGTTTCACCAACCATCAACAATTGATGCTCCTTCTTGATTTCTACTTTCGCGGTGTCAAACATCGTGAATACCTCAGAGATCATCATATCTATCCACTGATATGTTATAGTTCATCACGAAGCTCTAGCGACTTGGTGGCAATGACTTTGAAGAAACATCACTATCTCATCGGAAGATTAACTCCCACTCGATTCAAGTGTTCGTTGCACTCGGACAATCGAGCACAAACTCAGCGATTGAGATTTTCTCCCTTAGTTTGCGAGGCTAAGAAAATCGTCGGAGGTCTTATACCTCTTGGCGTGAGCGCGAGCTTGAAATCCCAATTTCAGCCCTCGAAACATCTCATATGTTCATGACGTTTGGCGTCTTTGGTGCCTCTACTCTAAACCGTTCAACTGAACTATCACGTAGTTATCAAAAGCGTGTATGTCGATGTTACATAACATCCACAAGCGGCGTTTGGGGTTCACACATAGCGGTGCATTAAGGACATAAGCTTTCTCTTGTCGCATAATCGCTACTTTCAACTTTCAACTATATTTTCTCTAGGAACATATCTAAGCAGTGGAACTAAAGCGCGAGCTTACGACATAATTTGCAAAGGTCTTTTGACTATGTTCAAGATAATTAAGTTCATCTTATGAACTCCCACTCAGATAGACATCCCTCTACGGTCATCTAAGTGATTGCATGATCCGAGTCAACTAGGCGTGTCCGATCATCACGTGAGACAGACTAGTCATCATCGGTGAACATCTTCATGTTGATCGTATCTACTATCGACTCATGGTGCGACCTTCGGTCTCTATGTTCGAGGCCATATGCACGTACATGCTAGGCTCGTCAAGTTAACCCTAAGTGTATTGCGTGTGTTAGAGGCCGTATGCGTACATGCTAGGCTCGTCAACACCGTTGTATGTGAGCGTAAGAATCCATCACACCCGATCATCACGTGGTGCTTAGAAGCGACGAACTTTTGCAGCGGTGCACAGTTAGGGAGAACACTTCTTGAAATTGTTGTAAGGATCATCTTATTTACTACCGTCGTTCTAAGTAAACAAGATGCATAAACATAATAAACATCACATGCAATTATATAGTAGTGACATGATATGGCCAATATCATATAGCTCCATTGATCTCCATCTTGGGCTCCATGATCATCATCGTCACCGGCATGACACCATGATCTCCATCATCATGATCTCCATCATCGTGTCTTCATGAAGTTGTCTACGCCAACTATTACTTCTACTACTACGGCTACGGTTAGCAATAAAGTAAAGTAATTACATGGCGTTGTTCAATGACAGCAGGTCATACAATAAATAAAGACAACTCCTATGGCTCTGCCGGTTGTCATACTCATCGACATGCAAGTCGTGAATCCTATTACAAGAACATGATCAATCTCATACATAACATATCATTCATCACATTCTTCTTGGCCATATCACATCACATAGCATACCTGCAAAACAAGTTAGGCGTCCTCTAATTGTTGTTTGCATGTTTCTGTGGCTGCTATGAGTTTCTAGCAAACGTTTCTTACCTCATAAAACTACAGCGTGATATGCCAATTGCTATTTACCCTTCATAAGGACCCTTTTCGCCGAATCCGTTCAGACTAAAGTGGGAGGCGGCACCCGCTAGCCACCTTATGCACCAAGTGCATGTCGGGGCAGTGGAACTGTCTCACGTAAAATGCGTGTAAGGTCGGTCCGGGCGTTTCATCCCACAATACCGTCGAAACAAGATTGGACTAGTAGCGGTAAGCATATTGAACAAAATCAACGCCCACAACTACTTTGTGTTCTACTCGTGCAAAGAATCTCGCAATAGACCTAGCTCATGATGCCCTTTGTTGGGAGCGTGGCGAAATTCAAAATTTTCTACGCATCACCAAGATCAATCTATGGAGGTTCTAGCAGCGAGGAAGAGTGCATCTACATACCCTTGTAGATCGCTAAGCGGAAGCGTTCATGTGAAGCAGGGTTGATGGAGTCGTACTCGTCGTGATTCAAATCACGGAGATCCTAGTGCGAGCAGACGGCACCTCCGCGTTCAACACTGCATGCAGCCGGTGGCGTCTCCCATGCCTTGATCCAGCAAGGAGAGAGGAGGTTGAGTAAGACTCCATCCAGCAGCAACACAGCGGCATGGTGGTGATGGAGGCGTGGCAATCCGCGAGGCTTGCCAAACACCAAGGGAGAGGAGGAGGAGGAGGCGGGGCTGCACCAAGAGGAGAGAACTCATGTGTCTTGGGCAGCCCAAAACCTCAAGTATATATAGGGGAAGGGGCTGCGCCCCTTTGAATTCCACCCCAAGGGGTGCGGCCAGCCCTAGATGGGACTTGGGGTCGGCCAGAGGGGAGAGTGCCTCCCAAGTCAAGTGGAGGCCCTCGCGCCAGGGTTTCCCCCCTCCCATGCGCATGGGCCTTGGGGGTGGTGCCTGGCCCATTAAGGCTAGGGCGCCCCCTACAGCCCATGCTCTTGTATTGGGCGTGGTGGAACAATTTCGGACCTCCGGACCCCTCAGGAACCCTCCGGAACCTTCAGGAGAGCTTCCGGTACAATCAAGAAAAAACCGAACTTTTCGGAACCCGAACAACAACTTTCCATATATAAATCTTTACCTCCGGACCATTCGGAACTCCTCGTGACGTCAGGGATCTCATCAGGACTCGAACAACATTCGGTAACCACATACAAGCTTCCTTTATAACCCTAAGCGTCGCCGAACCTTAAGTGTGTAGACCCTACGGGTTCGGGAACCATCTGAGACATGGCCAGGGCGTTCTCGGTCAATAACCAACAGCGGGATCTGGATACCCATGTTGGCTCCCACATGTTCCACGATGATCTCATCGGATGAACCACGATGTCAAGGACTCAATCGTTCCGTATACAATTCCCTTTGTCTCGCGGTATTGTACTTGCGAGATTCGATCGTCGGTATCCCGATACCTTGTTCAATCTCGTTACCGGCAAGTCTCTTTACTCGTTAAGTAACACATCATCCGTGATCAACCCCTTGGTCACATTGTGCATATGATGATGTCCTACCGAGTGGGCCGGAGATACCTCTCCGTCTGCGGGTGACAAATCCGAGTCTCGATTCGTGCCAACCGCAGACACTTTCGAGAGATACCGTAATGCACCTTTATAGCCACCCGATTACGTTGTGGCGTTTGGTACACCAAAGAATTCCTCACGGTGTCAGGAGTTGCACAATCTCATGGTCTAAGGAAAAGATACTTGACATTAGAAAAGCTTTAGCATCTGAACTACGATCTTTGTGCTAGGCTTAGGATTGGGTCTTGTCCATCACATCATTCTCCTAATGATGTGATCCGTTATCAACGACATCCAATGTCCATGGTGGGAAGCCGTAACCATCTATTGATCAACGAGCTAGTCGACTAGAGGCTTACTAGGGACATGGTGTTGTCTATGTACCCACACATGTATCGAGTTTCCTATCAATACAATTATAGCATGGATAATAAGCGATTATCATGAACAAGGAAATATAATAATAACTAATTTATTATTGCCTCTAGGGCATATTTCCAACAGTGACTCCTCAAGAGCTACCATATTATTGTACCATCTAGTGGCGGGTTTATTTGAATGCTAGCATACACGAATGTAAGTAATAGTTTTCATATCGTTGTCATTTTCTCAAATTAATTTAAGGCGGTGACCAAAATAATCTCTTGATGTCATTGTTTACATACTTGAATTTTGATCAACCAAGATGGTGACAAACATATCCACAATAGGCTCATCCTTGACCACTCGGATAGTCTATCATCGTCAAATGTATCTACCAGATCTTCCCATAATGTCACAACAACACACTAATTGTATGAAGATTCATAGTTAATTAATAAGCCATAAGAATGGATTATCCATAATACAATAAATAGTTACATAGAGCACTACTGGGATGGTGGTACACATCGATGATGGAAGTCACCAAACCGGGAGCATCTGAAGGAATGTAAAATCATAAGACAATTAATTATTTATATGCATAAAAATAAGAAGAAAAAGTATCGTCATTTAACTTTGGCATTAAAATATTCTGCCCAGACACTTCTCAAGTTGTTAAAGGGAACACATTATAGGCCAACATGGGAAACTTTTCTAGTTGTGGAGTAGGTGGTTCAGCTATTGTTCACTCACGAAACAAAGTCTCAATGGGTGATTCACTGCTTTGTATGTTTCTTTAGCATTTACATTATATCAAAGCGTTCAATTGTGTAGAATATCATTTGTTTAACTTCTTTATAAATCCGGGCACTCTATTGAATATCTTGATCCTCTAGAGTACCAGCGTATAAAACTAGACATGTGGTGGTGGTGACTAAGTATTACCACCTAAAGCGATAATCATGCCTTTGTAAATAAGACTGCAATGGAAACAAAATTTATAGTAAGCTTACACGGCATCAAGATATTTAATCCAATCCATTTTTCAAGCTATGTATCTAAACTCTGAAAAGTTTTAGGTTGAGGAACAATTGAACCCAGGGTTGTTCTCTAAGCGAAAATCATTATGTATGGATGATCTATTGCATTGTATTTCCCTATGAAATTGTAGATTTTGAAAGAACCAATCCTATAAACCACTCCTTCATGAACCCTGTTATCAAAGGTGTGCATTCTTATTTTGGGTATTGTTCTCTCCACCATGTCACCCTAGAAAAACACATATTCTATAACTGTTGGCTTGACTTTTTCCTCTTGTGTCTCTTATGCTTGCTAGCGATTTCTCTTATTTTTGTTGTGTTTTTTTCAAATTCATTTCGAGTTCCTCAAGATCAGACTTCCATTTGTTCAACCCATATCACTCCTACTACTAGCAGTTAGCTAGATTGGTATAGATCTTGAAACACATGATCATGTGCACGCATCATTGGGGCTCAATTTGATGGCTACAATGGCTAGCGACCACATACGTTGATGTCGGCCTTGCGATCACGACACTGTGCGATGGTTCACTCTCATCATGTCGTGGCGAGAACCACCAACAACTCCGCTTCGGGATGCCATGACTTGCCTCTGCTGAGCAGCGCCGGCAACCGTCTCCACAATGCGGTTTGAGCGGTGTGACCGATCATGCCTGGTCTAAGCGGTACATCCAACATGGCGGTGGCGGGCCACCGCCATGTTGTTTTCCCTAGCGGCACCCATGACATTGCCAAAACTTTGCTTCGCTAGATCATTTGCGACCACGGATGGCCACACCCACTCACTCCTTGGTCTCCGTGGCGCTCCTCATCGACCGGTCGATGCATATCGCCAAGCCACATAGTAGTAATCAATCAAAAGGTCGATTGAAGCGGCGAGAGAAAGAGAGATTGAGGTAAGAACGAGAAAAATAGAGTATGTTTTCCATGAACTCCATCACAAAGTCGAAGTCAGTGTTTTGACCATGGCAATCAAACTTTTTAATAATAATTTGTGTTTCTAGAGAATAGCAGGCAAGCATGACAAATTCGTCTCAATTCATTTTTTTCAGCCGTGCTCGTAAACTATATCTCTCATCCTCCGCCAACTAAATGTGCCACAAAAACGTTCGATTTGCCATGTTTAAAAATAATATGCCAATTTTTTAGCATTGCTGTTTTTATTAGGCTGACACACGGGTCCCACGTTGAGTGGGCGGTATAAGTCTTTTTTCTTTAATCGTATGGCGGTATAAGCCCTCGGTGTAAACCGCCTCTCCACAACATTGCGAGGGAGTTGTAGCCGAATTGTGAGACTCGAGGGGTATATACACCTCCCGTCCGCAGCCCAACCTAGAGTTCCGCAAAATCCCCAATCCCGCAGAGCACGTTCCTCCGCCCTCGTTTCCCCACCCACCAGCCTAGGGTTCCGGCGAGATGAAGCAGCAGGATGGAGCTAGCCCCGCGTGAGCCCTCTCTCCCCTCTCTCCCCCTCGCACCTTCCGTTCGTCGGCTCGTTTTCTGCATCTCGACTGCCGAGTCGTGCTTTCGCTGATTATGATTTCTTGTTTCTTCTCCGGTGGGATTCGTGCAGCAAGATGTTCATCGGCGGGCTCTCTAGGCAGACAAGCATGGGTACGTGCAGATCCGTTCTAGACTTGACCTTGTACCTTGTTCACTTATTATCCTGCCGCAAGCTTCTCGAATTCGTTAGGTTCCGTTCGTATTCTTCCAGATCTAGTCGTTGTTTGCCCTCGATGTCGATTGACCTTGTTGTGGAGGCTTGTAGCCTCGAAGATCCAGTGGATGCCAGTCTGTTTGTTCGCAAAAAACTTGTGATTTGGTTGGATCGTCATTAGGGCATGCAATTGTTATGATACACGACTTTGCGGTTAGATATGAAGGAGGTGGACTTGGAAGTCCTGTTATGGAGTCTATTTGGGTAGACAGAAGTGAATTGTTTGTTCGAAAATCATTAAACGATACTGGGTGCATATGTTAACTGATTAAAAAGGAAGCACTTCTGTGTTATTAAAGAAACGAAATTGCTTCATATACGGCGTTCTATATCCAATTTCCATTGGCCATCATTTATCGTCGGATTTGCTTGTGACGTTGGATCGAAGGTCACGACTCAGTGTCGTACATGCATCGGACGAGAAACCGTCATTATGTACATTGTGGGATTTGTGAACACATGTCGCACAGTAGGATTTTATGCAGTTGTTAAGTCGAGCAGTAGTTAAATCGTTCCACAATTAGTGTTCACTTTGTTCTGATGTCTTATTATCTTGGTAGGACCTAAGCGCTAGCCTTTACGATATTTTTGAACCTGTTAAGCAGGTTACTTGATTATGATGAGTTAGCATACCAATGTAGATGTTTTAATGCTTTTTGTTCTCCTGTTGAACACTGACTTGCTACTAATTGATTTGCTTGGTTCTCGGCGTGCAGATGCGTTCAAAGAGTACTTGCGGGAAGTATGGGAGATAATTGATGCGGTAATAATGAAGGACCGCCATACCCAAAAGCCAGAGGCTTTGGATTTATTACCTATTCAGATCCTGCTATTGTTGACAGAGTGATTGAAGATAACCATGTCATCGATGGCAAGCAGGTACACTGCATGGTTCCTATTACTGCTGGAATTATATCAGTCCACATGGGAGCTCATCGCTTTTCCTTGCATTTTATAGTACACAAGTCATATGTTATGAAGTTTAAGATCCTTGACTATGCCACAGCAAAAAAAACAGTTATATCTTTAATGCGGTTTCTTTTTAAGAATCAAAAGGCTTAAAGCCCCCAGTTTCACTTCAAACTAACTAGACATAATATGAAAATTCCAGGTCGAAATTAAAAGGACTATCCCGAAGGGTGCTGCCCCCCTGAAAGATTTCAAGACAAAGAAGATTTTTGTTGGCGGATTGCCTACTGCTCTAACAGATGGTATTATTTGTTTTTTTACTGCCAGTTAGCTTCGTTGCTCTGGATAATTTGGTTGAAGTCCTCAACTTGTTGATTTAACAGGTGAATTCAAGGACTTCTTTTCAAAGTTTGGAAAGGTGGTGGAACATGAGATCATCTGTGATCATTCGACCAACCGGTCACGAGGATTTGGATTTATAGTGTTTGATGCAGAAAAAACTGTAGATGAATTGTTAGCTAAGAAAGGCAATAAGATTGATCTAAATGGTACTCAGGTGAGCCTTCGCTGGTGCTTTCTACACTTTCGCTGAGCCTAGTTTACGTACAACACACACTAGTAATTAGTGCAGGGCCAACACACCATACTACGCCTGATTTGCTCTTTCGTTTGAGTGCCAGTTGTGTTCTTACATAGGTGGCAGATTATTAGCACTCCATTCTTGGAAGTAAATAGAATTGAAAGAGACATGGGTTGACTTTCTTGCTTTGCTGTAGGTGGAGATCAAGAAGGCAGAACCAAAGAAACCCTCTAACCCACCTCCTTCACTTGATAGCAAACCTAGGAGATCTCCTTATGCAGATGGTTATGATGGATTTGCCAGCCGTTACAACAGTGGTGGTCGCTTTGCCCCCTATAAATCACCTGGTTTTGGCACTAGGCCTGGCAGCTACAGTAGTGCTTATGTTCCTGGCAGCTACAGTAGTGCTTATGTTCCTGGTGACTATAGTAGCGGCTATGGTGGTTATGATGGAGCATTTGGAGGTTATCATGGAGAATCGTCGCTCTACTCCAGTCGTTTTGGTGGCAGTTATGGTGGTGGTTTAGGTGGTGCATATGGGCGTGATGCTGTGCCTTATGGTGGTGGTTTAGGTGGTGCATATGGGCGTGATGCTGTGCCTTATGGCACGTCTAGCTATGGTCCTAGTTATGACTCTTCAGGTGCCACTGCCGATCCTAGTGTTAGGTCTGGCGTGGGTGGACTCTATGGTGCTAGGGAGGCTATGGTAGCAGCAGTGGTGGTGGTGCTACTGGTGCTACCATCCATATGCAGGGTAAGCCTGTGGATGGTCAATGCTAGATGAGAAATTAAGAGATATCACCTGCAGCTAGAAGAACCTTGTGGTCTGCTTAGTTTGCTACTCCATGGTTGTAGAACTTAAAGGCGTTGTTTAGTGTTTGAAATTTAAACATACTGAAGACTTGTGCATGTTTCTTTCGGTTAGATGCCAAGTTCCATGTGAAATCGTTTGCTATATAGGTTTTGCTTGTTTTTGGTTGTTGATTTGGAAGTTGCTTTACATACATCATTGCCAACCTATCCACCATCATGATTTTCAATTGTTGATCCTATAGTGCTCTAGGTTGGTGATCATTTAATTTCCCTTCTTTGGGATGATATTATGGTCCTTTCATGTAATAAGCTAGTTTAGGCCTTTGTCAGTTAATCCTCTCCCCAAGGGGATTGGAGGTTTAAGACCTCTGGTTTGGAGGAATTTCATAGGAATTCTGTAGGATATGATTTCTATAGGAAATTTCCCTTTGGATCCCTTTGGTTTATAGGAATGGGATTCCTATTTCTATGTAGGATTGGTTCCTTTTCAAAGGAAAATAAACATTACATAAGACTCAGCGGAAAAAAAATCCTATCCTGTGAACCAAGATTTAACACCCTCAGCCCTCTTCCATCCCCACCAAACGAGCGTGCCCTTGGTTGCATTGTGAACTTGTTTAAATCTGAAGATTTTGGTCTGTCGAGTTTACATGTTGAATTATACCGTTATTAATAGCAAAGCAGTTCTATTCCTTGCCGGAATGGAATGCAAATGTTGATTCTGAATGCATTAGGCAGAGCCCTTGTTTGCTACTATTAAAAAAGGTGTCTAACAAGGACTTGGAGCCTGATTGTGCAGGATCATACGTCTGGTCTCCTAAATCGGCCATATATTTCTTATGTTCTGATGTGTAACATTTTAATAAGCACTTTTTCACGTCTTTCAATTATCTCCGATGTGAACTAAATGTCTCCGCTTCTGAGATATGGAACTAAATTGACGTTATTCATGCGTTCAATGGTTGATAGAAGCCCTGGCAAAAAAAGTTAATAGAAGCACGATCATCCATGACCCAAAGTATATCACACACCTAATTATCGTGAAGCCAGTCACCAAAAGCCTGGGAGAAAACCATGAAGTCGCTAGTGGATCTTTGGTCATGGTAGCAGCCTACCTGTATTACCAAATATGTAGGCCGTCCACCTTCACGGTGAATGGGAGATCCGCCTGAGTCGTTGGTTAGAATATATTAGCTTCGCCAATATCATGGGACAACTTTCCTCAAAAAATAAGGCCCTGTTTGCATTGTTGTTTTCATTCCAGATACACTTGTAAAGAATACAAGCCTTTGCCTGTCGTTTTCATTTCCGCCTGGAAACTGCACTCGGCCGGTAAGTTACACCCCTATAGAAAATACACCCGCATTTCAATACACCCGTTCGCATTTCAATACACCCGTTCCAAGCGCCGCCTAAAAGGTAAAAAATATCATGGGAGAACTTCTCATGAACACGCATGGGTGTAAAAGCTGGCTTGCAATTTGTCACGTGAGTGCGCTCAAGTAGATCAACGCTGTACCTTTTGTTAGGATTTAATTAATCCTGTTAATCCCTACTTTTCCTAAAGGAGGCGGTTGCCTCGTGTCCCTTCGGAGACACCCCTTCGGGGGTTATATATATGTGTAACCCATCATCAATGAGAATAAGGGATTTATTTTTACATCTGTTCCAAGGCTCTCTCGATTGTCTCTCGTTTCCCTTTCTAACACGTTATCAGCACGCTCTCTGGCGGAGCGATGTTATCAGCACGCTCTCTGGCGGAGCGATTTCACGGCCAAACTGCTGGCAGCTGGCGTGCAGCGTCGCGATGCCCTCTGGCCCTGGGTGGCGAAGGAAGCCAGCGCTCCAGCGCTAGCAAAGGCAGCGCATGGCGCCGCGCACACCTCGACGGCTATTCCGCGGCAACGCAGTGTTCCCGGCAGAAGGCGACACCCACGCGCGACCGCGGGCTCCCGGCAGCGCGTCCACGCGGGCGACCAACGGCCAACGCTTGGGGCGGCGGCTCTGTCCTGCGCGGCAGTGAGGGCAGAATGAGAAAGAACAGAGGCTGTGGATCTCCATCGATTCAAGAATTGAAGGCCTCAACAACGAACGCCAATGGATTCCCATCGATTCATTGATGCAAAAGGAAAAAGGTACCATGCCAGTGGCGGAGCTAGCACAGGATCATTGGGGGCCAACGGCAAAATGGCTTTATGAAGGGGTAAAGTCCTATTTTTCTCAATCTATGCCATCCCAAAAAAATTTCTTCACAAAAGCTACCAGGCTTGGGGGCCACAGCCCCCAGCCATACATAACTCCGCCAGTGACCATGCGTTCTTCAATTCTTCCTGCACTGCACTGGATCAAGCGACAACTGCCGTCGCTTTTCATCAGCATCGCCAGCGGCGCCGTGTCCATACCTTGCACACACGGCTGTCCAGCGATGCGTCAGGGGTGTCCGCCGGCCTCTAACCCGGGGCACGACTGCGTGGCCTTGACCTCTCAACGCGGAGGCGCTGCGCGGACCTCGACGAAACGGCAACGGCCTCCGGCGCACCAGCCATTATGTGGCTGCGCGCCTCGGCGCGAGGCCGCCTAAAGCGTGACCGCGGCGACGCCCAGCGCACGCGCATGGCGAACGCTCTCCCCTACGCACGCCGTAGATGACAGCCTCGGCGCCCGCGAAGGCGGCACCCAACCGCGACGCGGCGCAGGAAGACTTGAGGCGACGCCGCAGTCCTCGGCTTGCATCCGTGCAGGCGGCGCCCGAGGCAACGGCCCTCGGCTGGCCTCCGGCCACGGAGACAGCGGCGCCCTTCGGCGTGGCTCCCACAGCGGAGACGACGGCGCTCCGACAGTCGCAGCCCTGGCCGGTGTGCCAAAACAGCGGCGGGCGGTTACAGGACTTCTCCTGGTAAGCGCTCGGGGAGTAAAGAGATAGGAATCTTATCTCTTCGCAAGTTTTGCATTTCAGCCTTGTGGCTTTACCTATTTCGAAATAGGTCAAACACCTCTGTCATTGTTTACGGCGAATTCCTGGAAGTTTCGGGATATGGCAGCTTGATCTAACGTTAGGCCATATGCAGATCATCATTTAGCCCATTTTTTGCCGAGTTTAAAAATTGCAGAAATGGGTGGTTGTTGATGCTTGACATGTTCAATATGTTTGCCTTTTGGCAATCCCTTTAACGTATTAGTACAATGACACTATTTTGCGATTGAGATTAAGAACAATATTGATTTAGGATTGGGATTTTTTTTCTCGCAAAACAATCTCATTGCAATTGAGATTAATTTTTTCTCATAAAATACTAATTCACCCCGCTGAATTATCTTGCAACTTGATACAAGATCATCTCATTTAATCTGAGGTTGATAAAATTCAAGTTTTACACTTGAGCATCAAGTTTGCAACATCATTATTATTCATTACGATAGTGGTGTATTTCTGTTGAGTATGATGTATTCGGAATGTATGTATCTTCATGTTACGCTACATGTCGAGATTAATCGTCTATTTGCAATTGAGATTTTAATTTCTTGCAAATAAGAATGCAAAATTCAAAGTGATTTCTTCAAATTGATGTATTGGGATCACAAGGTAGTCATATAGATCCAATGTCTTCGCAGATTATCAATGACTCTGTTAAAGCCTATATTTTGTCATTTTGACATTATAATTGCTTTACAAAGTGCTCTCCCTACGTTTTACTAAATCATGACATAAGACATTACGGTGAGTATCTCTTGATTTCATCAGTTATACTCTCTAGTGTTGCGAGATCTACTCCATTTTGGAGATTATCTTCAAGGTGTCATATTTAGCAATTTGAGGTTCCGCTAATGGTTTCAAAATAACTTCTTGAAATACCCATTGATTTTGCTAAGTTCATTATAACATCAACCATGATGGTCCTTAATTTCTTGGTTGTAAATTAATTATCTACGGTTTACCCATAGCGGTAAAATATGGCTATAGAATTTGAGGCATTAAGCTCTCAGCCATGGCCTGCTTGCCCTATCTGGGCCATGGACATCATGACGCTCTTGTGTTCCATGGGATAATGCCTCTGAGTCGAGTTCCTCCGCTAACGAGAAAAATGGTGTTTTATATATCATAAGGCATTAGATTAGGATCTCGGCATCCGATTATTACATATCATCAATTCACGGGATCTGATGAACCTCAAAGGCGAAAGGTTTGAATCTTACTTCAACCTTGATCCGACATCACCAGGTGGCGGGACCCTATGAGCATGGAGAATGTGATGGTTGAATATGCCTCAATCGACATGTTTGGAGACTATGAATAGTCTTTCAATCTCTGAGTGGTCGATATAATTAATGTGCATTTATGATGTTGTAACAACAACATAAGTATTATTGTCATCGTCATATATTGTATATCACAATATATTGTATGACACTTTGGTACAAATACATTTGTATGTCTATATATCGATAGTGATTTTCATATTGAGAATCTTCATGTCTATATATAGATTTCTCTGAATCGATCCGATGAAAAAATGATATGTGCCTTGTGGACATATACAACACAAACTCTATACTTAGGGAAGTTCAATGTTTCCACTCTCATTGAGAGAAAGGAGATATTTTAAAATGCGCTAGATGTAGTGGAATGGGTCTGGCGGATGTCCTCGTGAAAGGACTTAGTCGCGAGGGCCATCGAGCAGGTTAACTTAGAGGGGTTAAAGCGGACACAAAGACACGGGAGTTATACTAGTTGACGGCGCCGATGAAGGTAAAGCCTACGTCTAGTTGTGATGGGATTGATGTGATTTGGCGACTGGGGGCAATAACCGCCTAAGCCTCGAATTATACATCTCTAAACCCGTAAGCGAATTAGGTCCCCTTATATACAGGTTGGCCTTGCGCGGTCTCTGAAGTCCGACCGGCTCATACAAGTGTCGGCTCGGTCTCTTCTCTCTTATCTTCTGACTGAGATTACAAGACTAAGGCGGTTTACATAAGCGGACCCTAATTAGCCTCTGGGCTCTGGGCCTCCTTCGTGGGCCACGATCATGGAGCGAGGTAACCCGACCCTTTGAGGCGGTTTACACTCGATAGTTATATCCCCAACATTAGGCCGGATTGACTTGAACGGTTCATGTTAATCTTGACATCTTGAGAAACTCTGAATCTCCCTTCATATTTAAGTAAACCGCCATTTGCTTGAACCCGTGACATCATCCTCCGACCACATAGCAGGCGCCTTGGCGTCATCTTTTAATAAAAACCCAAGCGATGAAGATTCCCTTCCTTTAGTGCTATCCGAGGAAATCGAGGCGGACAGCTGCGCGTCCGCGCTTTGACTCCTCGATTCTCGTAGCTTGTTAATTGCTCGGTTCCTTATAAATAGACGGCGGGGCCCTTTCTCTTCTTCTGCGCTCTTCTCCTTCCTCGCGATGCTCCAGCCACGAAGCTCCGTAAATAGCCTCCAGACCTTCAACGCCCGGCGTCGTGTAGGGACGCCGCATCAACTTTGATCGTGTCGAGAGGTTCTCGGCGCTCCTCCATGATTTGCTCATCGGTAAGGTCCTCTTCAAGCCCTAGATCCCATCGAAGATCCTGTTCATCTACATGTAGTTCATAGGTGTTTCATATCGGTTTCTTCATACTTGCCCGCGTCAATTTGACTCTTTATGCATCTTTCCTTTTTATTCGAGATCCTCTAGTTTAGAACGCCAGAACCTTCACGCTCTTTATGAGGCTTGCATAGGTCGTAGAAGTTTTCTTCTTGAAACTTGGTAGATCTAGATTACTTCCATTCGCATGTAACTGTTTACATCCACACTTAGTAGATTTTTGAGTTCTGTCTCTTTTGGCGGTTTGACTTTTGATAGCTAATCCGTCACTCCATTGAGTCCTCGATTAAACGGAATTGGAAGCTAGGCTGCAAGGTGCGGTTTAACATTATATAATGCTGAACCCTTTAACGGTGAACCGTTTTTCCTTTTCTTCGCGAGTTTAGTCTTCGAATGGCCCCTCAATTCTCGACTTGCAATTGGGTCGGTCCAAGATCCAGCAAGCATAACTCAGCGGATCACGTCTGCTGGCGCTTTGGCTTCAAAAATGTCCTCCATTGGCATGTTAGGATGGCGAATTCCTCCGAGCCTTAAGAAGGAAGTAATTGTGTTTATCGACACTTAGGCCGAGATTACTTGCGCCCGGTTCAAAATTCTTCAGGGCGTCCTTGCAAGTTTTCAACTCCATCTGAGGATATTGGCCCGAACTACGTGTCAAACATATGCAATTTCCAAGTCTTACATGAAGTCTATCTTCAAGAAGAACCATACGTACGTATGTTCGGGATTTTTCCCTTGAACGTCAATGAAAATTTTACGATGGTCCCAACCAAGCTAGGCGGCGTTTCAATCAGAAAGAGGAAGGAAGTGGACTTTCTCTCCGCCAAACTACAGACCATCAAAGATTGGAACCAAACACTGGTTCTCTTGCTGAATTCTTGCTCACCTAGCGAAGAATCCTTTGCGGGATTCCGTCCTCATTAAGCTCGCAACCATCATCCAGCTGCCTTTCGCTTAACATACCGCAGGAAGAACTTGGCGCCTCAAATTATCAAGCTCCGGGCTCTAATGGCCAATAAGCTTAGCTTGGTGTGGACCTTGTGCGGTGTTGGGTTTCTTGGGCGTCTTGCCACTAAGCTCGCCCGGCCGGATTGATGCAGTACCTTTGGCAGCCTCAAAGACCCTCAAAGGCGTCACGAGTTACCAATAAGCGAACTTGAGGTCACGAGTAGCGAAGAAGATGCTTGATGAACCGATCTCCGTCTGCTGCCCTAACCGGGTTGGCTCCATTACGTGTTGCCAACAAACCGCTGTGATGAGTTACACTCATCGCTTTTCGGACCTTTAATACTTGGTTGGTATACATTAATCCTTGTTACCTCTTGAGCTAACGGCTCATATACGAAGCGGACCAAACCGGCCGGGCTCGCGTGTAAAGTCAAGAGCTACCAAGAAAGGCGGCAGAAGAAAACACGAGTCTTCATCCGGGAAGGCGAAGATTGAAGGCGAGGTAAAGCTTGATACCCTCGAGGTCGTCGTAAACCGGCTCTTCTCTTTGTGTTTCTTCTTGCTTGTAACTTGTTCCTTTGTATTGACAATTGTAACTCACGAGGATGATCTTTGAAGCCGGTCATGCCGAGCCATGTTGAGGTAATCCTTCTTTCTTCGAATCCGACCTCGTCTTGGTTAAAAGAATTAGCGCGATCCGGGAAAGTGAAAAATCTCATTCCTATGCTCATACGGGTCAAACCTTTCTTTGAAGACCGCAATGAATTTGCCCGTACGCCCGTGCGACCCGACACGGTGGCCAGCAGTTACCTCGTCGGTTTACGAGATACACCAACCCGGAAGCGTCGTCCGGTGATTTGTTCTCACGGCGTTATCCCTTAAAGGGTTTCTTCAATGTCCCCTCAATCCGTCGGACCGAATTATCGGGCCTCTTCCAACTCCTCTGGGGTTCATCAACCACGCCTACCTCCGCTTAAAGTTCTTTTGGGTTTGGGGCCCTTTAAAACCCAAAATTTTTTTTTTTCCCCCTTTTGGGGGGAAAGGGGTTTTTTAAAAAATTGGCCCCCCAAAAAAAATTTTTTTTCTACTTTGGGTTTTAAAAATTTTTTTTTTAAACCCCTTTTTTTTTCCCAAAACCCCCGGGGGCAAAAAAACACAAAATTTTGGGTTTCCCTTTTCCCCCCCCTTTTTAAAATTTGGGGGCCCTCAAATTTTTTTTTTTTAAAATTTTTTTTTTTTGGGGGGGGAAAAAACCCCCCTTTTAAAAAAGTTTTACCCAAAACCTTTGGGCCCTTCCTTTTTAAACCTTTTTAAAACAAAAAAAGGGGAAAAATTTTTAAAATTTAAAAAGGGGGGAAAAAAAATTTTTAAAAACCCTTTTCCCCAAAAAATTTTTAAACCCAAAAAATTTTTTTAAAGGCCTTCCCAAAAAAAAGGTTTCTTTTTTTTGGGGAAAAAAATTTTTCCCCCAAAACCCCTTGGGGGGTTTTTTTTTCAAAAAAAAAAAGGGGTTTTTTTAAAAAAATTTCCCCCCCTTTTTAAACCAAATTTCCTTTTTTAATTAACCCCGGGGGGTTTTTTGGGGTTTGGGTTTTTTAAAACCATCAAGTGGCATGGCAATGGTTAGGGTTCGACCAAACCCCAAGTGATTCTATGGCCTTAGGCCGACCAAAGCGTGGTGGTTGAGGGCGTGACCATGTCCCCAAGTGATCTGGTGACTTTAGCCCATCAAAGGTGTTGCATTGGTTAGGACGACCAAGCCCCAAGTGACAAAAACTTACGAAAAGCAAGACCAAGGTTAATAGGAGGCGCTTTGCGACAACATCTCCATGTACCCAAAGCCGGACTTTTCTGAGCGGATACCCGCTTTAGGCGAGGATCCGGTTTATTGCTTTATTCATAATATATACATTGTCTTAATATGTACATAAGTGGAGCCGATGGCTCGGGTATAATATAAGGCGAAGATGAGCTATGTTCCACGGCTGTTGGTCTCCTCTTCTGTCGTCGTGAGTCTTTTGGCTCTCGAACATCAATCGGATAGTATGACCCGTTGTGCAGATTCTTCTTTGACCACAAGGCCCTTCCCAAGGTGGGGATAGCTTGTGCATATACATACGGTCTTGAATGAGCAAAAGCACCAAGTCTCCTTCACGAAAGGTTCTTGTTCTAACCGCCCAATTTTGTGATATCGGCGAAGATCCTTTGGTAAATGCTTGAGCAAGCAACCGCCATATCTCGCTCTTCATCGATCGATCCAAAGCGTCTGCCGTCTGCCTCACTACTCGGCCTCAACATAGGGCGTACATGAAGGCTTGAAATCGTGGCGAATATACGCGAGGGAAGGACCGCCTCCGCTCCATAGACCATAAAGAGCGGTGTGTATCCGATGGATGCTTAGGGGGTAGTATTGATACTCCATATCACTGAGATGGTAGCTCTTCTACCCAATAACCGGCGTCCTCTAAAGGGACCATAAGCGAGTTTAATACCTCTCAAGATCTCTGATTAGCTCGTTCCGCTTGACCATTATGTTGGAAATATGCCCTAGAGGCAATAATAAAAGCATTATTATTATATTTCCTTGTTCATGATAATTGTCTTTATTCATGCTATATGCGTTATTATCGAGGAAATCGTAATACCGTGTGAATACATAGACCTATCGTCCCTAGTAAGCCTCTAGTAGACTAGCTCGTTGGTCGACAGATAGTCATGGTTTCTGACTATGGACATCGGATGTCATTGACAAGCGGGATCACGTCATTAGGAGAATGGCGTGATGGACAAGACAATCCTAAGCATAGCACAAAGATCGTGTAGTTTGTTTTGCTAGAGCTTTTCCAATGTCAAGTATCTCTTCCTTAGACCATGAGATCGTGTAACTCCGGATACCGTAGGAATGCTTTGGGTGTACCAAAGCGTCTGGCGTGGCGGGTGACTATAAAGGTGCATTACAGGTATCTCGAAAGTGTACATTGGGTTGACGGATCGAGGCGAGTTTGTCACTCCGTGTATGTGGAGAGAGGTATCACTGGGCCCACTCGGTAGTGCATCATCATAATGAGCTCAAAGTGACCAAGTGTATGGTCACGGGATCATGCATTCAGTGCGAGTAAAGTGACTTGCGGTGCGAGATTAAGCGAGGTATTGGGATACAAGCGATCGAGTCTCGGGCAAATAACATACCGCTTGACAAAGGGAATAGCATACGGGGTTGCTTGAACCCTAGACATCGTGGTTCATCAGATGACATCATCGAGGAGCATGTAGAGACCAACATGGGTATCCAGATCCGCTGTTGGTTATTGACACGAGAGCGTCGGTCATATGCATGTCTCCCGAACCGTAGGTCTACACATAAGGTTCGGTGGCGCTAGGGTTAATAGGAAGACTTGTATGTGATTACGAATGTTGTTGAGTCCGGATGAGATCCCGGACGTCACGAGGAGTTCGGAATGGTCGAGGTAAAGATTATATATGGGAAGTCATCAAGCGGACAGGAAAAGTTTGGTCATATCGGTTTATGAAGGGTCCACCGGAAGGTTCGGAGGACCACGGGAGAACCACCCTTTTGGGGGCCACTTGGGCTGCGTGGGGCAGCCAGCCCCTCATGGGCTGGGCGCCCCTCCTTGGCCCATCGCCTAGGGTTGAGGGAAACCCTAGAGGCGCCCCCTTGGCTTGGCAAGACCCCTCCCCTTGGCGCCGCCCTCTAGATGGATCTAGGGGGGCCCCCTCCTCCTTCCCCTATAAATGGGGGTGGGGGAGGGCTGCACACACCATTGAAGGCAGCCCCTCCCCTCCCAACACCTCTCCTCCTCTGCATCGCTTGGCGAAGCCTGCTAGAATCTGATCCTCCATCTGCATCCGCGCCGTCGTCTGCCATTGGGTGATCTTCCTCAACCTCTCCTTCCTCCTTGCTGGATCAAGGCGAAGAGGCGGCAGTCAAATCCGTCGTGTGTTGAGCAGGAGGTGCTTTCCGTTCAGCACTTGGTCATCCGGTGATCGGAATCACGTTGGGAGCGTCTTCATCATCACCACTCCCTCAATCGCTTCGTACTCGATCTACAAGTGGTATGTAGATGCAAACTCTCTCCTTGACTCGTTGCTTAGTAGAACTCATAGATGGATCTTGGTGAAACCGTAGGAAAAATTTTAATTTTACTAGCGTTCCCCAGCGGTGGCATCATGAGCTAGGTCTGTGTAGTTCTCTTTGCAGAGTAGAACACAATTTGGTTGTGGGCGTGGATCTTGTCAATTTACTTGCGCTACTAGTCTTATCTTGCTTCCGGCGGTATTGTGGGATGAGCGGCCGGACCAACCTTACGTGCGCGCGTTCGTGAGACGGTTCCACCGACTAACATGCACTAGTTGCATAAGGTGGCTGGCGGGTGTCTGTCTCTCCCACTTTAGTTGGGCGGATTCGATGAAAAGGGTCCTTATGAAGGGTAAATAGAAGTTGACAAGATCACGTTGTGGTTATTACGTAGGTAAAGCGTTCTTGCTAGAACCCAATTGCAGCCACGTAAAGATGCAACAACAATTAGAAGGGCGTCTAACTTGTTTTTGCAGCAATTGACATGTGATGTGATATGGCCAAGTTGTGATGAATGATGAATGACATATTGTGATGTGAGATCATGTTCTTGTAATAGGAATCACGACTTGCATGTCGATGAGTATGACAACGGCGAGAATATAGGAGTTGTCTTTATTTTGTATGACTGCGTGTCATTGAAGAGCATCATGTAACTTACTTTACTTTATTGCTAAAGCGTTAGCCATAGAAGTAGAAGTAGTCGTTGGCGTGACAACTTCATGGAGGCACAATGATGGAGATCATGATGGAGATCATGGTGTCATGCGGTGACATGATGATCATGGAGCCCGAAGATGGAGATCAATGGAGCTTTATGATATTGGCCATATCATGTCACTACTATATAATTGCATGTGATGTTTATTATGTTAATACATCTTGTTTACTTAGAACGGACGGTAGTAAATAAGATGATCCTTACAACAATTTCAAAAGTGTTTCCCCTAAGCGTGCCCGTTGCTAAAGTTAAGTAAGCTTCTAAGCACCCGTGATGATCGGGTGTGATGGATTCTTACGTTCACATATAGCAATGTAAGACAGATTTACACGCGAAAACACATAGGGTTTACTTGGCGAGCCTAGCATGTACAGACATGGCCTCGGAACACGGAGACCGAAAGGTCGAACACGAGTCGTATGGAAGATCGATCAACATGAGAATGTTCACCGGCCAGAGACTAGTCCGTCTCACGTGATGATCGGACACGGCCTAGTCGACTCGGATCGTGTAACACTTAGATGACTAGAGGATGTCAAATCTGGTGGGAGTTCATTTAAATAATTTGATTAGATGAACTTAATTATCATGAACTTAGTCTAAAACTTTTGAATGATATGTCTTGTAGATCAAATGGCCAATGCTCATGTCAACTTGAACTCAGCGCGTTCCTAGAAAACACAAAAGCTGAAAGATGGCACGGCAACTTATCTGGTTGGGTCGGAACGAGATCATCCTCATAGCTGCGAGAAACAATATGTCCTAGAAGGACCGCTAGGTGGCAGCTCCGTCGAGAGAACCAAGACATTATGAATGCTTGGCAGTCTCGTCTTGATGATTACTCCCTCGTTCGGTGCGGCATGCTTCTGACTTAGAACGGGGCTCCAAAAGCGTTTTGAGCACCACGGAGCATATGAGATGTTGAGGAGCTGAAACTTGTTTTCAAGCTCACGCCGGGTCGAGAGATATGACATCTCCGACAAGTTCTATAGTTGTAAGATGGAGAAAAGCAGTTACGTCGGTGAGCACATTACGAAGATGTGCAGGTTGCACAACCGTATGACCAGTGAATATTAACCTCCACGATGAGGCGGTCATTGTGAGAATCCTCGATCGCTCCCACCAAGCTACAAGAGCTTTGTGATGAACTACAACATGCAAGGATGGTAAAGACCATTCTGAAGTGTTCTCTATCTTGAAGTCAGCCGAGGTTGAGATCAGAAAAGAACATCAAGTGTTGATGGTCAATAAGACCACTAAGTTCAAGAAGGGCAAGGGTAAGAAGAACTTCAAGAAGGGCGGCAAGGAGGTTGCGCGCCGATAAACAAGTTGCGGGAAGAAGTCAAAGAATGGACCCAAACCGAGGCTGAGTGCTTTTATTGCAAGGGGGGGGTCCTTTGGAGCGGAACTGCCCCAAATACTTAGCGGACAAGAAGGCGGCAACACCAAAGGTATATTTGATATACATGTAATTGATGTGTACTTTACGATGCTCGTAGTAACTCACAGGTATTTGATACGGTGCCGTTGCTCATATTTGTAACTCACGGCGAGAGCTGCGGAATAAGCGGGCGCAAAGGGCGAGGTGACGATGCGGCGTCGGGAATGGTTCAGTCGATGTGATCGCCGTCGACACGCTACCTCTTCATTTACCTCACGGGATTAGTTATGAACCTTAATAATTGTTATTTGGTGCCAAGTTTGAGCATGAATATTGTATCTGGATCTTGTTTAATGCAAGATGGCTACTCATTTAAATCCGAGAATAATGGTTGTTCTATTTATATGAGAGATATGTTTTATGGTCATGCTCCGATGGTCGATGGTTTATTCTTAATGAATCTCGGCGTAGTATTACACATGTTTATAGTGTGAATACCAAAAGATGTAAAGTTGATAACGATAGTCCCACATACTTGTGTACTTGCCGCCATATGGTCACATTGGTGTCAAGCGCATGAAAAAGCTCCATCTTGATGGACTTTTGGAGTCTTTAGATTATGAATCATTTGACACATCGCGAACCATGCCTCATGGGCAAGATGACCAAGACTCCGTTCTCGGAACAATGGGCGAGCAACCAACTTGTTGGAAATCATACATACCGATGTATGCGGTCCAATGGCGTTGAGGCTCATGGAGGATATCGTTATGTTCTCACTCTCACAGATGACTTGAGTAGATATGGGTATGTCTACTTGATGAAACACAAATCGAGACCTTTGAAAAGTTCAAGGAATTTCAGAATGAAGTAGAGAATCAACGTGACGAAAGATAAAATTCTTCGATCGGATCGTGGAGGAGAATATTTAAGTCCGCAATTTGGTACACTTAAGAAAATGTGGAATCGTTTCACAACTAACGCCACTGGAACACCTCGGTAATAATGGTGTGTCGAGCGTCGTGTCGCACTCTATTGGATATAGTGCGGTCTATGATGTCTCTTACCGATTACCGCTATCATTTTGGGGATCGCTCTAGAGACAGCTACATTCACTTTAAATAGGGCACCGTCTAAGTCCGTTGAGGCGACACCGTATGAATTATGGTTTGGGAAGAAACCTAGGTATCGTTTCTAAAAGTTTGGGGATCACGATGCTTATGTCAGAAACTTCAACTGAAAAGCTCGAACCCAAGTCGGAAAATCGTCTTCATAGGATACCCTAAAGAAACCATTGGGTATACCTTCTACTTAAGATCCGAGGCAAGATCTTTGTTGCCAAAGCGGAACCTTTACGGAAAAAAGTTTCTCTCGAAAAGAAGTAAGTGGGAGGAAAGTAGAACTCGATGAAGTACTACCTCTTGAGCAGGATAGTAGTGCAGCTCGGGAAAATGTTCTGTGATGCCTACACCAGTGAAGAGGAAATTAATGATGATGATCAAGGTACTTGGATCAAGTTGCTCTTGAACCTCGTGGGTCCACAAGGACACGTTCCGCACCGAGTGATGCAGCAACCTGTCTGGAAATCATGTTGTTGAACAACGGTGAACCTTGAACTATGAAGAAGCGATGGCGGGCCCGATTCCAACAAATGGCTAGAAGCCATGAAATCCGAGATAGAATCCATGTATGAAAACAAAGTGTGGACTTTGGTGACTTGCCCGATGATCGCGGCGATAGAAAACAAATGGATCTTTAAGAAGAAAGGCAGATAGCGGATGGTAATGTCACCATCTATAAAGCTCGACTTGCGCTAAGGGTTATCGGCAAGTTCAAGGGATTGACTATGATGAGACTTTCTCTCCGTGGCGAAGCTTAAGTCCGTCCGAATCATGTTAGCAATTGCCGCATACTATGATTATGAGATATGGCGGATGGGCGTCAAAACAGCGTTCCTTAACGGATATCTTAAGGAAGAGCTGTATATGATGCAGCCGGAGGGTTTTGTCGATCCTAAAACGCTAACAAAGTATGCAAGCTCAAGCGATCCATTTATGGGCTGGTGCAAGCATCTCGGAGTTGGAACATTACGCTTTGATGAGATGATCAAAGCGTTTGGGTTATCTTGAGACTTATGGGAAGCCTGCGTTTACAAGAAAGTGAGTGGGAGCTCGTAGCATTTCTCATATTATATGTAGATGACATACTTTTGATGGGAAATGATATAGAATTCTTGGACAACATTAAGGCCTACTTGAATAAGTGTTTTTCAATGAAGGACCTTGGAGAAGCTGCTTATATATTAGGCATCAAGATCTATAGAGATAGATCGAGGCGCCTCATAGGTCTTCACAAAGCACATACCTTGATAAGATTTTGAAGAAGTTCAAAATGGATCAGTCAAGAAGGGTTCTTGCACTGTTTTGCAAGGTGTGAGATTGAGCTCGCTCAATGCCGACCATGACAAAAGATAAAGAAGAGATGAGTGTCATCCCTATGCCTCGACCATAGGATCTATTATGTATGCCATCTTTGTGTACGGACTTGATGTAAACCTTGCCGTAAGTTTGGTAGGAAGGTACCAAAGTAATCCGGCAAGGAACAACTGGACAGCGATCAAGAATATCTGAAGTACTGAAAGGACAAAGGACATGTTTCTCGTTTATGGAGGTGACGAAGAGCTCAAATCGTAAAGGGTTCGTCGGCGCTAGCTTCGACCAGATCTGGATGACTCTAAGTCACAAACCCGGATCGTGTATATGTTGAATGGTGGAAGCGATAAGCTGGTGCATTTGCAAGCGGAGGCGTCGTGGCGGGATCTACATGTGAGCGGAGTACATGGCAGCCTCGGAGGCGCGCATGAAGCAATTTGGGTGAAGGAGTTCATCACCGACCTAGAGTCATACCCAATGCGTCGGGGCCGATCAAACTCTTCTGTGACAACACTAGAGCTATTGCACTTGCCAAGGCCAGGTTTCACAAGAAGACCGAGGCACATCAGCGTCGCTTCAACTCCATCCGTGAAAATGTTCGGGATGGAGACATAGAAATTGTAAAGTGCAAGCGGATCTGATATCAGATCCATTGACTAAACCTCTTCATGGGCAAAACATGATCAACACGAGAACTCTATGGGTGTTGATTCATCACAATATAAACTAGATTATTGACTCTAGTGCAAGTGGGAAGCTGTTGGAAATATGCCCTAGAGGCAATAATAAAAGCATTATTATTATATTTCCTTGTTCATGATAATTGTCTTTATTCATGCTATAAGCGTATTATCCGGAAATCGTAATACGTGTGAATACATAGACTACAATCGTCCTAGTAAGCCTCTAGTAGACTAGCTCGTTGGTGAGCGGATAGTCATGGTTTCTGACTATGGACATCGGATGTCATTGACAACGGGATCACGTCATTAGGAGAATGGCGTGATGGACAAGACAATCTAAGCATAGCACAAAGATCGTGTAGTTTGTTTTGCTAGAGCTTTTCCAATGTCAAGTATCTCTTCCTTAGACCGTGAGATCGTGTAACTCCGGATACCGTAGGAATGCTTTGGGTGTACCAAGCGTCCTGGCAATGGCGGGTGACTATAAAGGTGCATTACAGGTATCTCGAAAGTGTCTGTTGGGTTGACACGGATCGAGGCGAGGTTGTCACTCCGTATGATGGAGAGGTATCCCTGGGCCCACTCGGTAGTGCATCATCATAATGAGCTCAAAGTGACCAAGTGTCATGGTCGCGGGATCATGCATTCTGATGCAGTAAAGTGACTTGCGATGCGAGATTAAGCGAGGTATTGGGATACTGCGATCGAGTCTCGGGCAAAGTAACATACCGCTGACAAAGGGAATAGCATACGGGGTTGCTGAACCCTGACATCGTGGTTCATCCGATGACATCATCGAGGAGCATGTAGGAGCCAACATGGGTATCGAGATCCGCTGTTGGTTATTGACACGAGGCGTCGGTCATGTGCGCATGTCTCCGAACCCGTAGGGTCTACACATAAGGTTCGGTGGCGCTTGGGTTAATAGGAAGACTTGTATGTGATTACGAATGTTGTTGAGTCCGGATGAGATCCGGACGTCACGAGGAGTTCGGAATGGTCAGAGGTAAAGATTTATATATAGAAGTCATCAAGCGGACAGGAAAAGTTTTGGGTCATATCGGTTTATGGAGGGTCCACGGAAGGGTTCGGAGGACCAGGGAGGAGCCACCCCTTTGGGGGCCACTTGGGCTCGTGGGGCAGCCAGCCCCTCATGGGCTGGCGCACCCCTCCCCTGGCCCATCGCCTAGGGTTGAGAAACCTAAGGCGCCCTTGCAGCAGGCAAGCCCCTCCCTTAACCGCCCCCTCTAGATGGATCTAGGGGCGGCCCTCCTCCTTTCCCCTATAAATAGAGGGGTGGGGAGGCTGCACACACCATTGAGGCGCAGCCTCCCTCCCAACACCTCTCCTCCTCCGCATCAGCTTGGCGAAGCCTGCGAGAATCTGATCCCTCCATCGCATCACGCCGTCGTGCTGCCATTGGAGTGATCTTCCTCAACCTCTCCTTCCTCCTTGCTGGATCAAAGGCGAAGGAGGCTTGCGTAAATCCGTCGTGTGTTGAACACGGAGGTGCTGTCCGTTCAGCACTTGGTCATCCGGTGATCGGAATCACGTTGGGCGTCTTCATCATCACCACTCCCTCAATCGCTTCCGTACTCGATCTACAAGTGGTATGTAGATGCAAACTCTCTCCTTGACTCGTTGCTTAGTAGAACTCATAGATGGATCTTGGTGAAACCGTAGGAAAAATTTTAATTTTCGCAGCGTTCCCCAACACATTACTGCTTCTTGGGTGGGCCCACAGAAGAAAGCGTCAAGCCGGATGTGCTCTCGTTCACAAAACTCCTTCATGGCTCCTTGGACAAATTGGTGCCATTGTCCGTGATGATCTTGTGTGGAAACCCAAACGGAAAATCACCTTTTGATGGCCCGAACCATGGTAGCGCATCACACTTGCTAACAGAGCTCTTGCCTCTACCCACTTTGTAAATTTATCGATTGCCACCAACGGTGGGTCTTCTTGTCCTTGGACCTTTTGAAAGGTCCAACCATATCCGACCCCAAATGCATAAGCGGCCAAGTAATTGGAATCATCCTCAACTCTTGGGCGGTACATGAGCACGTCTGGAAAACTTTTGGCAACCATCACATCGTCGACGGATCTTCCGCATCGGCATGGGCGGTCAACCAATAAAACCGTGGCGGAGCGCTTTGGCCTGGGACTTTGAACCGGCGTGATGACCACGGTCCCTTCATGGATCTCCGCGCAATATCTCACGGCCTTCTTGAGGGGACACACAACGCAAAGCATACGACACGCTGCAATGATGCAACTCGCACGGTATATAGTCATAGACTTAGACCGCCCGAACTATCTGTCAGATAGCGTCTCATCTTACGCTAACTTCGCCCGGCTCATGTATGCCAAATAAGGGAGGCGTCAATCGGAATGACATGCAAGGCTGCCACCAGCGAGCCTCCGGATCGGGAATAGCCAAATCGACTTCATCGGGAAGCTTAAGCGGCGGATTATGCGATGCGTCAAGGAAGACATTAGGCGGGACGGTTTCGTTGAGAGCCCGGCCGGCTTAGAGCATCCGCCGCCGTTCTTCCGGCGATCCACATGGTCCACGATATCCTTTAAAGTGTCCGCAACCATATCCACCTCCGGCGATGCGCAACCATGAGTGGATCTTTGGAATCCCAAGTACACGATACTTCTTTGGGCCACCAAGTCCAAGTCACCAAAGCACTTAACCCGGCTTAGATTCATCTCCTTAGCCATCCGTAGACCATGGAGCAAAGCTTCATACTCAGCACATTGTTGCGAGGGAACATTAAGCGAAAGCGTATGAACTTGTCACCTCGTGGGGAAGTTAATCGACTCGACCCCGAGCCCTCAATTGCTGGACCCATCAAAGTGGATGGTCCAATAGGTATGATCCGGTTTTTCTTGGTAGCTTGCAACTCCGTCCAATAGTTAATGAAATCCACAAGTGCACGAGACTTTCTTGCCGTCAGAGGCACATATCTTAAACCGTCGGCCCAAGTTCTATAGCCCTTAGCAATCCGACCGATCGCTTCCGGTTACGTATGATATCGCCCAAAGGAGCTGGGCGACCACCGTGATGGGGTGCCCTTGAAAATATTGCTTGACTTCGACGCCATAAAAACTCCATATACCGACACGCCAATGCGGATATCTTTGCTTAGACTCAATGAGGACCTAGCTAATGTAATAAACCGGCCGTTGAACGGATACTCCTTCCACCTCCTTCGTTCCACCACAATGGCTCGTTGACTGCCACGGCATTAGCGATAACATATAACTTGAGGCGGCTCCTTGTCAATGGGGCGGCGAGAGCAGCGAGTTAATGGCTGCTTTAAGTCCTCAATGCTTCATCGTGGTGAACTCGAACGAGCTGATCCGTCTTCTTGACATCGGTACAAGGAATGGCCTTCTCTCCTAGGCGGTGATAAACCGGCTTAAGCAGACAATCCGACCCGTAAGCGTTAGACATCATTGATACACTTTGGCTTAGCGAGGAGGTGATAGCTGTAATCTTCTCGGATTAACTTCAATCCCCTGTTGGACACAGAAACCCAATAACACTGCCGGAACACCAAAAACACACTTGGCGGGTTAAGCATCATCTTGTACACTCGCAAGTTGTCAAAGGTTTCTCTCAAATCGTCAACAGTGTTTCCTTCTTCCTTGACTTAACCACAATATCATCCACATAAGCATGCACATTCGGCCGATCTGTTCATGCAAGCAATTACATGCGCATAGCGTTGATAAGTTGCTTGGGCTCTTGAGCCCAAAGGCATAGATACATAGCGAAGGCTCCAAAAGGGGTGATAAGCGCCGTCTTCTCTTGGTCATTAACGCCATCTTAATCGATGATATCCGGATATGCATCCAAAAACTCGAGGCGCTCACAACCGCCAGTAGCATCAATAATCTGATCGTCACGGGGGAGGGCGAGGATCTGCTTGGACAAGCCTTGTTAAGATCTGTGTAGTCCACGCTTTGTCGCCAAGTGCCATTCTTCTTAAGGACCAACACGGATTAGCAAGCCACTCGGATGGAAAACTTCAGCGATAAACCACTGCTACTAAGAGCACAGCAACCTCCTCTCCAATGGCCTTGCGCCTCTCCTCGTTAAACCGGCGTGAAGCGCTTTGCAGTGTCGTGCTTGGGATCAACATTAAGAGTGTGCTCGTGAGTTCCTCGGTACACTGGCATGTCGGAAGGTTTCCATGCAAAAATGTCCGATTTTCACGGATGAACTTCGATGTCGCGCTTTCCTATTTAGGATCCAAGTTAGCGATGGTGGTGCTTGGATGAATCGCCGGGCACAAAATCAACAAGTTTAGTCTCGTGCCGACTTAAACTTCAATTTCGGATCGTGCTCTGTGGTTGGCTTCTTCAGCGGGGTCATATCCGCCGGATCAACATTGTCTTTATAATACTTTAGCTCTTGGTGGCACAAACCGACTACGCATAACCGCATCACCTTCCTCACATTCCAGCGCAATCCGGCGGCTCCGTGAACCGTTATCGTCCCTTTGTGACCCGGCATTTTCAGCTGCAAATAAACATAACAAGGCCGTGCCATAAACTTAGCATAAATCGGCCGCCCAAGCGAGGCGTGGTAAGGGCTTTGGATTTTCACCACCTCAAGCGTCAACGTTTCCGATCTGAGTCATGCTCATCTCCAAAGGCTACCTCCACAGCTATCTTACCGGTAAGATGCGCTGACTTGCGGGCACCACACCGTGAAACTACTGTCTTGGGCGGCTGAGATGCCTATCAAGTCAACCCCATCGTCGGAAGGTCTCGTAATACGAGGATGTTGATGCTGCTCCTCCATCCATAAGCACTTTGGTAAACTTGTATCCTCCCACGAGGTGCTACCACTAGGGCTAATGACCGGATTGTAAACCGGGGGATGATCCTCTGCTCCATACAATAGGCTGCTCGACCAGCGCGGGTAATGTGGTGCGGCGGTTCAACAACGACGACCGCCAGCTTACAAAGCTGCGGTCGTCGTCATCCAAGCTGGTGGTAAAGACATGGAATGCATCCACCGTTCAGCTGCTTTGGATTACTTTGGTAACCCATTGCTGCTGTTGTTGATTGTAACCCCTTAGTTCTGATTATTACGATTGCTCTGATTGCCTTGCCGGGATTACCACGAACCTGGGCGAATTTCCTCCACCGTAACCGAGGGGACCACTGAACCGCCATGGGCCCTTGATCATCTGGAAAGCATTAGAATTTTGAACTCTGCATAATATAACAATCCTTCGGAGGTGGTTCGCTGGTGCCTCCTTTGTCCCATGCTTCGGACAAGGTTGATTCAATAGGTAATTCAAGCGATCCGGATTGTGACCTTGTGCACCGCCGGTTTGATTGCTTACCTTTGCGCCGTGACCCTTGTCCGTAGCGTTGGTGTTAGCTCTGAAGCCCATGTTACCGTTAGCCTTACGCTTGTTTCCCCCATTGCTGCGAATGATCTTTCTTTGGCCTCTGGAGTTGCTAATGCCTTTCCCTTCCCTACTTCGTCATCCTCGGACTCGGGATCCTTGGTATTAGCAGAATCAGCATACTTTACCAGCGCCCATATGGCGTGCCCATGTCATTACAAAAGCGCTTCATGCGACCCACTTCAGCTTCAATGGTTCGAACGGCGGTTGGCTTCTAGGGTTAAGATAAGCGGAATCGGGGTTGATCGGTCGATGAATGTAAAACCTCAAAATCTGGCGCACCCAATGTGTTGTAGATTCTCCCTCTGCTGTACATAAGCCGCCAAATCCACCACAGACATGGGCTGTTTATAGGTGTCTTTGAAATTTTGAATGAGCCGGGTCCGTGGCGGGTCCACGAACTAAGCGAGTTGGGTGGCAAATTTTTCAACCAAATGCGGGCCGTACCTTCCAACATCATGGTGAAATACTTCGCACCGCAGCTCCGTCCACATCCGGCATCTCCATGGCCATCTCATAGCTTTCTATCCACTTGCAGAGCCAAATCGGCGGTATAATTGGGCACCTGCGTGGCCCTTTGAAATCCTTGGGCAAGCGCACATTGCGTAAAAGCGGGGGCGAGGCAAAGCACCCCAATGAGCGAGGCGTGACCCCGGTTCGAAGATGGTGGACGAACGAAAGCGGCAGATGGTCCTCATGTTGTCTTGCTAACTTCGGCCTCGTGCCTGGCGGTCCACCACCACTTGGCGTCTTGAAGCCACCGGCCGGGTTGTTGCCTCGGCGGACGTTGTGCGCGTTGCTTAATCTGGCGGTTCATCTGCGCGCGGCTATAACTCCGGCTTGGGCGGCGGTGGAGTGGATCCGATCCGGTGTATGAATATGCTTCTGCTTGAGCGGGGCCGTCTGAGCTCCTTGACCCGGCGTGTTTCCACGCTGTGGTGAATCGCCCTCGATCGGAATCGCCTCAATCGTGCGCAGCGCGACAAGGTTATCCATCGGGTTGGGTAGTGACCGGAGGTGTCTGCCTGACCGCGATGCAGAAGCGCGCGGTATGATGGCGAGCAGATCTATCTGCGAGGGCTGAACGGCGGCCGTCCCAGTGCTTCGGCGGTTTACCACCGCGGCGGATTCTTGGTCCCTGCCCACAGGGTATTGAAGAGCTCTCTTCCCTCGAAAACCGAAGGCAAGCGGGATCATACTTCCTTTTCATGACTTCATGTGATGCACTCACGATCCGGCGCGAGCCTATAAGCACATGCATCCGGCGGCCCGTGTTGGGGAGCGTAGTAATTTCAAAAATTTTCCTCGATCACGCCAAGACCATGGTGATGGCATAGCGAGAGGGAGAGTGTCGTCCACGTACCCTCGTGAACCGAAAGCGGGCGTTATAACAACGCGGTTGATGTAGTCGTGCGTCTTCACGATCCGACCGATCAAGCACCGAGCGTCACGGCACCTCCGAGTTACGCACCGTTCAGCTCGATGGCGATCCCGGACTCCGATCCGGCAAAGTGTCGGGGATGAGTTCCGTCAACCTGACGGCGTGGTGGCGATGTTGATGCTCCACCGGCGCGAGGGCCGCCTAAGCTCATGACGATATGACTTCTCGGCGCGAGGCTTCTCCTAAGCTCATGACGATATGACGAAGTGGAATATGGTGGAAGGGGCACCGCTGCGGCTAAGGCAAGATCCGTAGATCAACTTGTGTGTCTTGGGGTGCCCCTGCCCGTATATAAAGGAGCCAAGGGGAGGTGGCGGCCCTAGGGGCGCGCAAGGAGGAGTCCTACTCCCAGGGAGTAGGACTCCCCCCTCTCCTAGTTGGACTAGGATTGGAGGAGGGAAGAGGGAAGGCGCCCCCCCCTTCCTTGTCCTATTCGGACTAGAGGGGGGGGCGCGCAGCCACCTTGCCTGCCCTTCCTCTTCTCCCATGGCCCATTAAGGCCCATGGACTTCCCGGGGGTTCGGTAACCTCCGGTACTCAAGTAAATCCGATTTCACGGAACACTTCCGATGTCAAATGTAGGCTTCAATATATCAATCTTTATGTCTCGACCATTTGAGACTCCTCGTCATGTCCGTGATCACATCGGGACTCGAACAACCTTGGTGCATCAATACTTATAAACTCATTATGAGCATCGCCGAAGCGTTAAGCGTGCGGACCCTACGGGTTCGAGAACTATGTAGACATGACCTAGAACCATTCTCGGTCAATAACCAATAGCGGAACCTGGATGCCCATATTGGTTCCTACATATTCTCTGAAGATCTTTATCGGTCAAACCGCATAACGACATCGTTGTTCCTTTGTCATCGGTATGTTACTTACGAGATTCGATCGTCGGTATCAATACCTAGTTCAATCTCGTTACGGTAAATCTCTTTACTCGTTCCGTAATACATCATCTCACAACTAACTCATTAGTTGTAATGCTTACAAGGCTTAAGTGATGTGCATTACCGAGAAGGCCGGAGATACCTCTCCGAGCAATCGGATGACAAAACCTAATCTCGAAATCGCCAACCCAACAAGTACCTTTGGAGACACTGTAGTACTCCTTTATAATCACCCGATTCGTTGTGGCGTTTGGTAGTACCAAAGTGTTCCTCCGGTAAGCAGGAGTTGCATAATCTCATAGTTATAGGAACATGTATGGGTCATGAAAAAGCATTAACATACTAAGCGATCAAGTGTTAAGCTAACGGAATGGGTCATGTCAATCAGATCATTCAACTAATGATGTGACCTTGTTAATCAAATAACAACTCCTTGTTCATGGTTAGGAAACATAACCATCTTTGATTAACAAGCTAGTCAAATAGAGGCATACTAGTGACATCTTGTTTGTCTATATATTCACACATGTATTATGTTTCCGGTTAATACAATTCTAGCATGAATAATAAACATTTATCATGATATAAGGAAATAAATAATAACTTTATTATTGCCTCTAGGGCATATTTCCTTGAGTCTCCCACTTGCACTAGAGTCAATAATCTAGTTCACATCATCATGTGATTCAACACTAATATTCACATCGTATGTGATTAACACCCATAGTTCACATCGTCATGTGACCAACACCCAAAGGGTTTACTAGAGTCAATAATCTAGTTCACATCGCTATGTGATTAACACCCAAAAGTACTAAGGGATGATCATGTTTTGCTCGTGAGAGAAGCTTAGTCAGCAGATTACTGTCACATTGAGCCGTATGTATTTTGCAAATATTCTATGTCTACAATGCTCTTGCGGGGCTACTCTAGCTAATTGCTCCCACTTTCAATATGTATCAGATTGAGACTTAGAGTCATCTGGATCGAGTGTAAAAACTTGCATCGATGTAACTCTTTCTGACGGGCTCTTTTATCACCTCCATAATCGAGAAATATTTCCTTAGTCCTCACTAAGGATGTTCTTGACCAATGTCCGATGATCTACTCCTAGATCACTATTGCCTCCTTGCCAAATTCAGAGCAAGGTATACAATAGATGCAGTACATAGCATAGCATACTTTATAGAACCTATGGTGAGGCATAGGGAATGACTTTCATTCTCTTTTCTATTTTCTGCCGTGGTGGGTTTGAGTCTTACTCAATTTCACACCTTTGCAACACAGGCAAGAACTTTTCTTTGACTGTTCCATTTTGAACTACTTCAAAATCTTGTCAAGGTATGTATTCATTGAAAAACTTATCAAGCGTCTTGATCTATCTCTATAGATCTTGATGCTCAATATGTATCTTGATGCTCAATTTCACAGACGAGGTCTTTCTTTGAAAAACTCCTTTCAAATACTCCTTTATGCTTTGCGAATAATTCTACATTATTTCCGATCAACAATATGTCATTCACATATACTTATCGAAATCTTGTAGTGCTCCACTCACTTTCTTGTAAATCTGGGCTTCTCAAAAGTCTGTATAAAACCATATGCTTTGATCACACTATCAAGCGTTTATTCAACTCGAGATGCTTGCACCGGTCCATAGATGGATCATTGGAGCTTGCACATTTGTTAGCTCCTTTAGGATTGACAAAACCTTCTGGTTGCATCATATACAACTCTTCTTTAATAAATCCATTAAAGAATGTAGTTTTGACATCCATTTGCGATTTCATAAAATGTGGCAATTGCTAACATGATTCGGACAGACTTAAGCATCGCTCTGAGTTGAGAAAATCTCATTGTAGTCAACACCTTGAACTTGTCGAAAACCTTTTTGCGACAAGTCGAGCTTTATAGATAGTAACACTACTATCAGCATCATCTTCCTCTTGAAGATCCATTTATATAACATGGCTTGCCGATCATGAACAACTCCATCAAAGTCCATACTTTGTTCTCATACATGGATCCCATCTCAGATTTCATGGCCTCAAGCCATTTCGGAATCTGGGCTCATCATCGCTTCCTCATAGTTTGTAGGTTCATCATGGTCTAGTAACATGATTTCCGAACACGATTACCGTACCACTCAGTGCGGATCTTACTCTGGAAGACCTCGAGGTTTGGTAGCAACTTGATCTGAAGTTTCATGATCATCATCATTAACTTCCTCACTAATTGGTGTAGGAATCACTTTGGAACTGATTTACGTGATGAACTACTTTCCAATAAGGAGAAGGTACAATTACCTCATCAAGTTTCTACTTTCCTCCACTCACTTCTTTCGAGAGAAACTTCTTCTCTAGAAAGGATCCATCTTAACAACGAAAAACTTGCCTTGGATCTGTGATAGAAGGTGTACCCAATAGTTACCTTTGGGTATTCTATGAAGCGCACTTCTCCGATTTGGGTTCGAGCTTATCGGTGAAAACTTTTCACATAAGCATCACAACTCAAACTTTAAGCGACGACTTAGGTTTCTTGCTAAACCATAGTTCATACGGTGTCATCTCAGCGGTTTAGATGGTGCCCTATTAGCGTGAATGCAGCTGTCTCTAATGCATAACCCCAAAGCGATAGTGGTAAATCGGTAAGATACATCATAGATCGCACCATATCCAATAAAGAGCTGTTATGACGTTCGGACACACCATTACGTTATGGTGTTCCATGTGGCGTGAGTGTGAAACTATTCCACATTGTTTTAGCTGAAGGCCAAACTCGTAACTCAAATATTTTTCCTCTGCGATCATATCGTAGAAACTTTTATTTTCTTGTTACGATGATTCTTCACTTCACTCTGAAATTCTTTGAACTTTTCAAATGTTTCAGACTTGTGTTTCATCAAGTAGATATACCCATATCTGCTCAAATCATCTTGTGAAGGTCGAGAAAATAACGATACTTGCCACGAGCATCAACACTCATCGGACCGCATACATCGGTATGTATTATTTCCAATAAGTCATTTGCTCGCTCCATTGTTCGGAGAAGCGAGTCTTTAGTCATCTTGCCCATAAGGCATGGTTCACAAGCATCAAGTGATTCATAATCAAGTGATTCCAAAATCCCATCGGCATGGAGTTTCTTCATCGCTTTACCTAATATGACCTAAGCGGCGATTGCCACAAATAAGTTGCACTATCATTATTAACTTTGCATCTTTTGGCATCAATATTATGAATATGTGTATTACTATGATCGAGATCCAACAAACTATTTTCATTGGGTGTATGACCATTGAAGGTTTTATTCATTTAAGCAGAACAACAATTATTCTTTGATTTTAAATGAATAACCGTTTTGCAATAAACATGATCAAATCATATTCATGCTCAGCATAAACACCAAATAACATTTATTTAGGTTTAACACTAATCCCGAAAGTATAGGGAGTGTGCGATGATGATCATATCAATCTTGGAACTACTTCCAACACTCATCGTCACTTCCCTTCAACTAGTCTCTGTTTATTACGTAACTCTGTTTGAGTTACTAATCTTAGCAACGAACAGTATCAAATACTCGGGGCTACTATAAACACTAGTAAGGCACACATCAATAACCTGTATATCAAATATAACCTTGTTCACTTTGCCATCCTTCTTATCCACCAAATATTCAGGGTAGTTCCGCTTCGGTGACCAGTTCCATTGCAGCAAAAGTACTCGGTCTCGGGCTTAGGTCTAGACTTGGGCTTCTTCACTCGAGCAACAACTTGCTTGCCGTTCCTTTTGAAGTTCCCTTCTTCCCTTTGCCATTTTCCTTGAGACTAGTGGTCTTGTCAACCATCAACACTTGATGTTTTCTTGATTTCTACCTTCGCCGATTTTAGCATCGCGAAGAGCTCGAGAATCTTTTTCGTCATCCCTTGCATACTATAGTTCATCACGAAGTTCTACTAACTTAGTGATGGTGACTAGAAAATTCTGTCAATCACTATCTTATCTGGAAGATTAACTCCCACTTGATTCAAGCGATTGAAGTACTCGGACAATCTGAGCACATGCTCACTAGTTGGCGATTCTCCTCCATCTTTTAGCTATAGAACTTGTTGGAGACTTCATATCTCTCAACTCGGTATTTGCTTGAAATATTAACTTCAATTCTGGAACATCTCATATGGTCCATGGCGTTCAAAACGTCTTTGAAGTCGATTCTAAGCCGTTAAGCATGGTGCACTAAACTATCAAGTAGTCATCATATTGAGCTAATAGCGTTCATAACGTCGTATCTGCTCATATTGAGCTAATAAGCGTTCATAACGTCGCATCTGCTCCTGCAATAGGTCTGTCACCTAGCGGTGCATTAAGGACATAATTCTTACGTGCAGCAATGAGGATAAACCTCAGATCACGGATCCAATCCGCATCATTGCTACTAACATCTTTCAATACAATTTTCTCTAGGAACACATATAAAAACATATAAAAGGGAAGCAACAACGCGAGCTATTGATCTACAACATAATTTGCAAAATACTACGGGACTAAGTTCATGATAAATTAAAGTTCAATTAATCATATTACTTAAGAACTCCCACTTAGGCAGACATCTCTCTAGTCATCTAAGTGATCACGTGATCCAAATCAACTAAACCATGTCCGATCATCACGTGAGATGGAGTAGTTTCAATGGTGAACATCACTATGTTGATCATATCTACTATATGATTCACGCTCGACCTTCGGTCTCCGTGTTCGAGGCCATATCTGTTATATGCTAGGCTCGTCAAGTTTAACTGAGTATTCGCGTGTGCAACTGTTTTGCACCGTTGTATTTGAGCGTAGAGCCTATCACACCCGATCATCACGTGGTGTCTCGGTACGAAGAACTTTCATAGCGGTGCATACTCGGGAGAACACTTCTTGATAATTTTAGTGAGAGATCATCTTATAATGCTACCGTCAATCAAAGCAAGATAAGATGCATAAAGGATAAACATCACATGCAATCAATATAAGTGATATGATATGGTCATCATCATCTTGTGCTTGTGATCTCCATCGCCGAAGCACCGTCATGATCACCATCGTCACCGGTAGCGACACCTTGATCTCCATCGTAGCATCGTTGTCGTCTAGCCAACTATTGCTTCTCGACTATCGCTACTCCTTAGTGATAAAGTAAAGCAATTACATGGCGTTGCATTTCATACAATAAGCGACAACCATATGGCTCCTGCCGATTGCCGATAACTTCGGTTACAAAACATGATCATCTCATACAATAAAATATAGCATCACGTCTTGACCATATCACATCACAACATGCCTGCAAAAACAAGTTAGGCGTCCTCTACTTTGTTGTTGCAAGTTTTACGTGGCTGCTACGGGCTGAGCAAGAACCGTTCTTACCTCGCATCAAAACCACAGCGATACTTCGTCAAATAGACTCCGTTTAACCTTCTCAAGGACGGGCGTAGCCACTCGATTCAACTAAAGTGAGAGAGCAGACACCGCCGGTCACCTTTAAGCAACGAGTGCTCGGGCGGTGAAACCAGTCTCGCGTAAGCGTCTGGCGTAATGTCGGTCGGGCGCTTCATCTCACAATACCGCTGAACCAAAGTATGACATGCTGGTAGGCAGTATGACTTATCGTCCACAACTCACTTGTGTTCTACTCGTGCACATGACATCAAGCGCATAAAACCAGGCTCGGATGCCTTTGTTGGGGAGCGTAGTAATTTCAAAAATTTTCCTACGATCACGCAAGACCATGGTGATGGCATAGCGCGAGAGGGAAGTGTCGTCCACGTACCCTCGTGAACCCGAAAGCGGAGCGTTATAACAACGCGGTTGATGTAGTCGTGCGTCTTCACGATCCGACCGATCCAAGCACCGAGCGTCGGCACCTCCGAGTTACGCACCGTTCAGCTCGATGGCGATCCCGGACTCCGATCCAGCAAAGTGTCGGGGATGAGTTCCGTCGACCTGACGGCGTGGTGGCGATGTTGATGCTCCACCGGCGCGGGGCTTCGCCTAAGCTCATGACGATATGACTTCTCGGCGCGGGGCTTCGCCTAAGCTCATGACGATATGACCGAAGTGGAATATGGTGGAAGGGGCACCGCACGGCTAAGAAAGATCCGTAGATCAACTTGTGTGTCTTGGGGTGCCCCCTGCCCCGTATATAAAGGAGCCAAAGGGAGGTGGCGGCCCTAGGGGCGCGCAGGAGAGTCCTACTCCCGGGAGTAGGACTCCCCCTCTCCTAGTTGGACTAGGATTGGAGGAGGGAAGAGGGAAGGCGCCGCCCCCTTCCTTGTCCTATTCGGACTAGGGGGAGGCGCGCAGCCACCTGTGGCCTGCCCTTCCTCTTCTCCCATGGCCCATTAAGGCCCATGGACTTCCGGGGTTCGGTAACCTCCGGTACTCGATAAAATCCGATTTCACCGGAACACTTCCGATGTCAAATGTAGGCTTCAATATATCAATCTTTATGTCTCGACCATTTGAGACTCCTCGTCATGTCCGTGATCACATCGGGACTCGAACAACCTTGGTGCATCAATACTTATAAACTCATTATGAGCATGTCCGAAGCGTTAAGCGTGCGGACCCTACGGGTTCGAGAACTATGTAGACATGACCTAGAACCATTCTCGGTCAATAACCAATAGCGGAACCTGGATGCCCATATTGGTTCCTACATATTCTGAAGATCTTTATCGGTCAAACCGCATAACGACATCGTTGTTCCTTTGTCATCGGTATGTTACTTACGAGATTCGATCGTCGGTATCAATACCTAGTTCAATCTAGTTACAGTAAATCTCTTTACTCGTTCCGTAATACATCATCTCACAACTAACTCATTAGTTGTAATGCTTACAAGGCTTAAGTGATGTGCATTACCGAGAAGGCACAGAGATACCTCTCCGAGCAATCGGAGTGACAAAACCTAATCTCGAAATCGCCAACCCAACAAGTACCTTTGGAGACACCTGTAGTACTCCTTTATAATCACCCGATTCGTTGTGACGTTTGGTAGTACCAAAGTGTTCCTCCGTAGCAGGAGTTGCATAATCTCATAGTTATAGGAACATGTATGGGTCATGAAGAAAGCATTAACATACTAAGCGATCAAGTGTTAAGCTAACGGAATGGGTCATGTCAATCAGATCATTCAACTAATGATGTGACCTTGTTAATCAAATAACAACTCCTTGTTCATGGTTAGGAAACATAACCATCTTTGATTAACAAGCTAGTCAAATAGAGGCATACTAGTGACATCTTGTTTGTCTATATATTCACACATGTATTATGTTTCCGGTTAATACAATTCTAGCATGAATAATAAACATTTATCATGATATAAGGAAATAAATAATAACTTTATTATTGCCTCTAGGGCATATTTCC